>VOMN01029930.1:0-12978 GCA_014899125.1 Orchestia grillus
GATACGGTTTGATTTTGATAAATTTCATTCGACCCAACGGGTCACGAGTAGTCTAGTTGAAACTAAAATTTGAACGTTAAAAACGTTCCGTTCCAACATACGATAAGTCGTATTTCGTCATGCGATAAAACGTAAATTCAATGAATTGTTTACCATCAACAAATTTTCGATTTCCTCTATAGTTTCCCCTCTGAAACAAACGACTGAATAAACTACCGTGATTGTATCAGGAGAGGATGAGAGCACCAGCTCAGCTTCTTGTACTTTGGATGGCGAATGACTGCCCTTTCCATCCTCATCACCCTCAACTTGGTCCATGACCCTGCGGACCTGATGCTCATAATATGATACTAACAAGAAACAACACTCTTCGTGAGGATTTATTCACATGGAAATCAACAACGCCACTTTAGACTATTTTACTCCTCCTATGATGACAGCTCATGAAGCACGGCTGTTGTCTTCTTGATCTGATTTGTATTTTGAAGTGTTGACCTGACTCTAATCCTTCGTCTTGATGAGAGGCAGAATAGGTGGGGTCACCTAAACAGACTAGTCAAGCAGTCACACCACGGCATTTATTTTAGCTCGAGTTACACGTTCTACGTTCGTCAAAGTCGCCATCAGGAGCTTGACATCTCAGTTCAGTCTTGCAGCCAAAGCCTCTTCATGTGCTTGCCGTATGACCTATTCTAAGTATTACAACAAACGCCCCTTCTCATCTACAGGTACTACACGTGCCGTCTCGTCTCCCGCTCCACGTACGAGTACGTGGTGTCGAAGTGTCCGGGCACACTCGCGTACAACCCCAGCAACAACTACTGCGACCTGCCGGAAAAAGTCAATCCCCCTTGCACGCAGTAGCTCTGTGAGTAGTATGTGGGTGACTCATGATTTGTACTCTGTTTAATATTTCCAGCTGCTGAAGTTCACTGCGGTAGTTTCAAAGAAAGGGACTGGCATGGTAGAAATTAATTATAAATTTTTTTTACTCAAAAAGATTGTGAGGCTAAAGCCAGTGCGCATATTTTCCATAGGATGCAAAAACGGAGGATTTTTTCCAGCCCAATAGTGTATGCAAACTGTCGTCTTTTGTAGCAACTATTTTATGCGACTTGTACTTGAAAACATTCATTCACATGTGATTTCGATCACGGACTTCTAATCTCATTTTGAATTTCTGATTCTAACCCGATACCCAGAACACATGAGGTGGCTGCTGTGCTTCCCTTGACGAGAGTTTGACCTGGAAATGACCTAGATTTGACCTGGAAATGACCTAGAATTGACCTGGAAATGACGAACTCGGAATGCACCTGAAACTTGAAGAACTCAATCACTCACAAGGGGACGAATTCAACTCCCCCAGTTGGTGCTGCACCCTCTAATCCTGGCTGGAGTGCATGCGATCAACGGAACATCTTCGGGAGCAGTTTACCTGCTGGGTATTACATAACTTAATTCATTTCAAACACTTTTTGCACGTGTTGGACTGTTTTTGAAAAACGTGAATCCATAGTGACATTGAGTGTGGGAAGGATCTTAGAAGAAATTATTTTCAAAATTCGTACTTGATGCTTCAATCAACTCCATAACATGAAATTTAAACGTGGGTCGATAATCTTTGTGAAGTCATGGACTTCGTCACATAACCTTGTGCTGTACAATTGTGTTGAAGTAAAAAACACACGTGGAAAAACCTAAAAACAGCGGCCTAGAAGTCTCGTTCTAGTATGATGAAAGAAATCAACAAATCATTAACACTCAACTTTATCGATTGATTTCTTTTTGTCAAGCCAAGAGTTAATAGCTGCCATGTTTCACTGCGTAAATTAATTCAGATTTTATCGCAAGTGTACCCAGCTAAATCATGAAATAAGGTTGAGTGGAGTTTACGCATGAATTTAAACTAGTTTAGAGACTAGAGACGGAGCAAAGTGAAATGCACTAATTTTAATTTGGGTTGTATTTTTTCATCAGGATGGACTTCTGACATTTACTATAAACTCTACTCTCATAAATATTGCACTACTAATACATTTGATACTTGTAGCAAGAATACTCTCATAGCTTGCGCAAATACTTAACTCGTACCACTGATATTTTGCAACTGACTATTCTGTATGAATCTCAGTTTTCCGATCACTACGTGGAACTTTTCCATAGATACTAACTGACGAATACAATTGTAACATAACTTCTGTACAGTTGATTAGTGTGATACTAAAGACTGTATCTCACTTGCAGTATTTGGAGAAGCACAGCATGAAAAAACTCTCCTCCGAAGGAAATTTTTGTGACACTATGCCCCTTTTGAACACTAGACTTGAGAAAGGGGCCTTTAGTATCACACTAATCAACTTTACATAAATTATGTCACACGTGTATTTATCAGTTAAGTATTAGACGCCTATTACACGTGTAGTGGAGGTTATAAGTGAAATGAATGAAGTCTGTCGTGAAAAGAAGAATAGTATTGATTCAAATCAGGGACTTATGCATGGATGTACTATAATAGTACATCTCAAGTACCTGCGTATCAAGTGAGGAAACAGTTTCTGGGCCTGAAAGTACAGTTGACTCGTGTGATCTCTTTTTCAGAGAAGAATGAGATTTACTAGATTACCGCGAGGAAATCTACTCCTGAAAATTGTAGGTGTGTCGCTGCGATTAATCTAATCAATAAGAAACATTAATGATGGACTTCATTCTATAGAAATTTTCTATTTCTCCTAATTTATTGCCTTGATATGGGAATTTTTGCGTCTTATTCTGAATGATATTTTTTAATAATGCAGGTAGTTATTTTTTAAATTATGGTTTTGAATTATGTGCAGAGATCCCCAAATCAAGGTACCTAATTGAGAGAAGCATAAAATCGGAACTTGGTCGTCTAAATTGCAATTTATATTGAGCATCTACGGGACATCAACAATGTGTCAACACAGTCAAATTATTTTACCTGAAATTTAGTTTATTTTTACTTTTATTCTGAGATATAGTTTGAATTTTAAAGTAGAATTTTGCAGAAATATCGACCAGGTCAGAGTCAGGGTGAGTGATGATGCTCGTATACGTACGAACGAGTAGAGAAAAAACGAATAAGTTTATGCAAAAAATACCCAGGTAAGAATCGAATAGAGAATTGCACGCGCGTTGCTAAAAACATATGCATTTAAATTTCCTAGACAAGAAATAAGAAAATTTTGATTTGAGGAAGAGGTTCCGGTGGGAAAGGGTTTTCAGTTATTTTGCCTTCACCGCCTGAAGAACGTATGTACGTGCACTTGCATTAATATTATGTATTCGTTTACGATAGCAACAGTTCGTTAGTGCAACAACATAGTGTGAGGAAGCTGTTTGTAAATCAGCATTCTGTTGCCTTTAGTAATCCCGTAAAGGAAGTTGTAATCTTAAAAAATGTATGAAAAGTGAGTTGTACTCTATAATCGAGGGAAAAAACTCGTGCATACAATTGAATTTTCAAGGCAAATTGTTCATAGAATAAAAAATGAGTTCAAAGTTTTGCTATTAGGTAAGTTTAGATAGCTTTGACCATGATAATATTCCGACCAGAAGCTTTGCTAACACTGGAGTAGAATTATCTGGTACATTGTAGCATGAACTAGAGCCTCCGCGTTTAGGTATGAGTCCCTGATTTGAATTTAACTATTTCACGTGGTTTTGTAATGCACTTGATGAGACTGTCTTGGGAAATCACTTATTTTTTTAGATTGTTCAAGTTATCCCGGTTCAGGTGTTTCCATGTCCTACCAATATTCAGAAAACAGAAAGTTCTTGAGAGTCCTAACTTAAATGTAAAAACTAATAGTAAGAATATACTTAAAAGTCTTTGCTTTGCGGAGCAACTTCATCCACATTGATGATTTTAATCATTATGAATTTGAGGATGTTTTTTCTACCTTAATTGACTCTCCGAGTGAGGCCTAGGCCTAGCGAGGCCCCTGGCACTCGGCAGATGTTGATGATTTCACTGGGGTTTTGTAGGGCTCGCTTTGTCATTTTTATGTAGCATGTATACATTTTTAATGTTTATGTTACAAATACATGTTTGTGGTATAAAAATGGTCGAACACTAATGTACATTTGCAACATAAAAATGGCGAAGTGCGCCCTACAAAATCTGCAATTTATATATATATATATATATATATTTATTCAAGAATGTAAATTATATATATATATATATTCGAAGATTAAGACGATTTCTTGCGTTCAAAATATTTTCTTATCACTTGCAAGAAAAATTCTCAGAACTGACATTGCAGTTAGAAAACCTAAAGTGACGCGTCTTCAGTTTCTGTGGTTGCAATAATGGCGGCGAGGTAATAAATAATGTAATAAATATTTCAGTAATAATGGCGGCGAGGCCATTGAAAGGACAGTTGAGTGCAAACTTGCAATAGCCACACGAATTCAAAATGCGTCAGTTCAGATTATTTCACCTCAATATCCGTTCTGAAAATGAGTTTGCTCATGTGATGACACCACTGAAACATATTTGAATTCATGAAATCGTTTAACCAAAACTAGATATATAAGATGATGTTATTCATCCTACTTTTATGACTGATGGTGTTATTTATTGGGCTATAAAGTATTAAAAAAAATCCCTCCTTCTCGTTTTATATCCTTTTGTCAGCCATGATAACTTCTGCTGCTACAAATACTGGCAGTAAAATACTCGTAGAGTACGAGTATTGCAATGTATGCAAAAGTATTCTACACGCAGCTGTGCACCAGTGTCCAGTGAAGTAAAACCCCTTGATTTTGTTGTGAATAGAGTTGTCAGAATTTGTTCTCAGCGATTTCATTACAATAACTGACTTATTATACACCCTGGCAGGATAATGAGCTAAATAGAATTTGAACATCACCATAGATTGAACAAAAGGCTATGAATATCAGAAGAGCGTAGATCAAAGAAGTGTCCTCGTGTACAGAAACTACTCGCAGTTCTCAGAAATAACAGCTGGGATTAGTTTACCTGGCTTGTTTTATTTTACGTCAGACTTAAAACGAATAAGTGACTTTTCTTCCCTTTATTTTGAACATCGAAAATACTGTTGATAAACTTTGTTGTAGAACATGACCAGTAAATATCCGAGATATTGCATACTGAGGAAAAACAAGGCGTTTCCCCCCTTTGTTACTCCCTCATAGAGTGCGATTTAGTTTCGGCGCAATTTTTCAATTTCAAATCTGTTCTATTTTGCCTCTGAACTTTTGCTTAAATTAAACGTTTGAATTTAAATTTTCATTTGACAAAGAGGGTTTGCAAGGTAAAATTCTCTCTGATGCTATCCCTTGTATTCCTTTTTATTGTCATTCCGCTGTATTATTCCCATAGCCATAAAACCAATGTGGGGACAAAATTAAATGAAAAAATTGCAAACTCAGAACAATTTTACTTCGCTTCTTCTGCATTGTGGCTTACTAAATATTAACCGCGTCGTACATTCAGGCAAGGAGCAAAAAGTTTCATTCTATCAAATGTTCTAACAGGGGAAAAGTTATGAAATCTTATTCATCGTGAGGGAAGTCAATGGTCGGGTTGGGCCTTCACTGGCCACAAAGTATTAACATGGAGGATAGCAAAGGAAGGGTACAAACATGGAAAGCATAGTGCATCAACATGGAAAGTATTTACATTGACATAAAAAGTATTAGGTCATCAATAAAAAGCTAATTTCAAACCAGCAATAATAACGAAACTCAGCTCCTCCTCACAAGAAGAAACGGGGGCTGCTCACCTCTTGAACTATAATAGTAACTCCCTCCCCCCTTCCCGTCTCCTCCCATGGTAGGAATATTGTAATTGCTTGGGGAGTCGTTGAACGTTCAATTATAATTGGTCGTTACTTGAATGAACATAGATGTTAACAAATACTTATTTCCTTGTTAAAAACTTCACGAGTTGAAACTAGATATTACAATCACATCGAAATTCCCCTCAGAATCGTCTACTGAGTGCAATAAAACAGTGATGTTAATAAAGATATCTAAGTATGCTTTCCCGACAAAAAATTAGTCAGATTTTATTTTTCGAGCTCCTTTCGAGGATGGCCGCTGCCGGGGCATCAGGCCAGAACTGTCATTAATTGGCATGGTGGCCCTTCAGGATATGACAGGTATTTAGTTTGGCCAGCTGAGTCCCCAGACATGAAACAAACAGAAAATTTCCCGGACCACCCAAAACGACAAGTTAGACGTCTCCAAGATCGTCCACGTACTGTGGCCACACTGCGAGATCAATTGATGCAAGAGGGGTTTAAAATCGACCAAGTGTACATTAGGACACTTGTACACTCAATGCCGCGTACAAATGCCGCTATTATTTGTGCTCGTGGAGGTCCTCCACCATATTTCAGCAGGTGACTAATTTTTTGTCCGGGGAGTTTAAGATTTCATCATGCACGCGTTACCCATGTACAGCCACACGCACAAGTGTAGTCCAGGCGCAGCTAACGTTGTTTAATAGAGTAAGTTCGCTTCTGCTTCTCACTGCACACACGGGTCTTGCATAGAGGTTGATCCCATGTTCGTATGCATCACTGCATTTGATTCACTGATAATCAACCGTATAACCTAATCTTCAAAATTTTAATTGCCATTTAATTTACCGTATCTTCTCCCTCTCCTCACTTCCCTACCAATCCTGTTCACACAAGCGCAGCTCATGAGAGTGAGGATGTCTGTCTTTTTGATCGAGTTTCCCAGTAGCGGAATTTCAACGCACGTCTGAAATGATCTCCCGCCCCCGGAATTGCTGTCGTCGGAAGCGGCAACGCGGCTTGGCTGCGAGATGAACTGAAGTCCTGCGTTCAAAACGTTCGCTCTTCGAGGCAATGAAACTCGTAAAAGAATTCACCGGCTGATAGTTTCGAAACATCCAAATGAATTCAAAGTGACTCGTGTGATTTCGCTTTTTCTCAGCGCTAACGAAGTTATGCCGAGTTATTCAGTTCAATGCTGAATTTCAGCCATGGCGCTGAAGTTGAAATAATTTCAAACATTATTTTCCGTCGCGTGATGGTGAGGAGACCGACGCTACTCTCGCCGTGGAGGAAAGGAAAACTGAAATCGTACCTGGAGGCAAACTTGAAGTCGTACCTGAATGAAAGACTAAAGCTGTACCTTGAGGTAGAATTCAAGTCTTACCTGGAGGCATAATTCAAGCCTTACCTGGAGGCCTAATTCAAGCCTTACATGGAGGCAGGATTGCAATAGTAGCTGTAATCACGACAGGTTGTGCTCAGCGTCGTTGGGGTCGTCAGGTCCGTGAACGTTTTTAGGCGTCTCTCAAGAGTACCCCCCTCCCCAAATAGGGAGTGGATGGGGGGCTTTATGAGGGGGCGCAGTACCTGTGGACCTATTCGGCCCCATCGACCGTCCACGGTGCGACACTTGGATTTTATTTCGCTGTTGCCGACGCTACAATGAAAAAGATGATTTACGAGCATTTCTGGTGTATTTCACTTGTTTCATGCAAGTGTGCGGACTAAGGAAAAATATTTACACTGAAAAAATATGGGCTTCTGGATAAGTACGGGTCGTCCGTAAGGCTGGGACGTGTACACCTGGCGATAATTTACACGCACACGTACACGTGATGTACACACGTACACGTGATGCACACACGTACACCGCCTCACGTATAAAGGCGGTGGACGTGGGCTGTGGGGCCACAGATCTCAGGATACAGACGACCTGAACAGGTGACCTGGTGGGGGACCTGATAGCTTTTCTGGCCTGTTGCGCATCTTAACTTAAATTTAAATGAAATAATCCATTTCCGTCGGCAAGGACTGCAAAGCTCATTTTTATAAGGCCGCTGCTCGTTAGTTAATAACTCGCTAAAAGCAGCTTTCTTGCTAAATTAGTTTTGTCGTTGACGAGTTAACTTTCCCTCTTCAGCGTAAGGACGAGTACTGGTATTTATGCGCGTATTTTTGAAGATTTCACAAGTGGGTTATTTACTGAAACATATTACAGGAATTTCTCCATTTTCAAGCATATTTTCATCAGTTTCTGCCACATTTTGCCACTATTTCCTCTGTATATCTCTCATTTCACCAATATTTTCCAAATTTCTCCGATAATTTTTCAAGTATTCCATGTTGACGCGCTTCTCCACCGCGCAGGAGCCACACTCCTCCACCACCATTTGCACAACACAAAACACCTTCCCCCTCCCCCCTGCTGGCGACGGTGCTGGCAACCGTCTCTAGCCGCCAAAATTATAGCAACTAGGCTTCACAAATCGAAATATTAAAATTCACGAGGTAATATTAATCGTATAATTAAAAACGCACCACAGAGCCCGGTTTCGCAGAACAAGAAACTCACTCGTTTTTATTTTTAGTTTCACATCGCTCTGTGATGAAATTTCTTAACAATTTATTGAAACAAGCGCATGTTTTGAATGAATGTAATATTTCTTGAACAGCCGTTTACATTTTTGTTCACTTTTGTAAATATTCAACCTAATTTCGAACGAAATCGAAGGAATTTAAGATTAAGCTAGATTTTTTTACCATCCTTTAGGGATGTTGGTGGGCCACTCAGGGGTAAAAGGTTAAGTCCAAATTACCCCCAGACTGGTTACTCAAAATCAGTCCACTCATAGGGGGAAAACTCGGTACCAGTGTAGGTTGAAATTTAAAGAATGAATTTAGAGATCGCGATTAGCAAAGAAGCGTTGGGAGGACGGAGTGATTGAGACATATTTTATAAGTTTGACTCTCCTACCTTGGCTAGGTATTTTAATTATTCCACTAAATTCGATGTGAAAATACAAAATTGAAAATCTCCAACGTAAAGCTCATCCTGATAATTAATTCATAAATTTTGATTCTGGAAAATTACTTTGAAAATTCTTTCATTCCTACAGGCCCTCAAACTTTGGTGCCTGCAGGGAATGTTTGTGAAGCCATCTCGTGACGTCAGCAAGATGAAGTTGTATTCCGTGTATCTGGTAAGTGTCCTTATTTGCTCGTACGTGTCCTCATTTTTATGTACGTGTCCTTATTTGCACGTATGTGTCCTTATTTTCATGTATGTGTCCTTATTTGCACGTATGTGTCCTTATTTTCATGTATGTGTCCTTATTTGCATGTATGTGTCCTTATTTTCATGTATGTGTCCTTATTTTCATGTATGTGTCCTTATTTTCATGTATGTGTCCTTATTTTCATGTATGTGTCCTTATTTTCATGTATGTGTCCTTATTTTCATGTATGTGTCCTTATTTTCATGTATGTGTCCTTATTTTCATGTATGTGTCCTTATTTTCATGTATGTGTCCTTATTTTCATGTATGTGTCCTTATTTTCATGTATGTGTCCTTATTTTCATGTATGTGTCCTTATTTTCATGTATGTGTCCTTATTTTCATGTATGTGTCCTTATTTTCATGTATGTGTCCTTATTTGCATGTATGTGTCCTTATTTTCATGTATGTGTCCTTATTTTCATGTATGTGTCCTTATTTTCATGTATGTGTCCTTATTTTCATGTATGTGTCCTTATTTTCATGTATGTGTCCTTATTTTCATGTATGTGTCCTTATTTTCATGTATGTGTCCTTATTTTCATGTATGTGACCTTATTTTCATGTATGTGTCCTGATTTTCATGTATCTGTTCATTTCTTTTTACTTATGACTCCTTCAGCCACATAACTCTCCGGTACTTTTCAAATAACATTTCGGAGTGAAGCGCATATTATTTAAAAAAATTATCCGTCACCATTTCCTGTTAGCAACATCAATTCTCTTCCAAGTTTGATCACCAGTAGCTCAGGAGTAGTAAAATACTCCTAACTACTAGCCTAGCGACCTCTTACACATCATTATTACAACACCTAGCTACTCCAGTGACTAGTTAGTGAAAAAACCTCCCTTGATACACAACTGAAAATGAAATATAGAGACAACATATTTCCTTGAATCAGAATGTTGTCTAACATGTACTTGAAATCTCTTCAATTATACTTTAATTCTGCAAGCAAAGATTTCCTTATTGTTCTTTCGAGCACGCCGCACTGCTCTGAGTGATGGCTGCGGCACCCGCGGAAATTAAGTGCACCAAATACGAGTTTAGTTAACCTTGGTCGTTGGTAAAAAAAACACCCTGAACCAAAACTTACAGCCCCAAAAACATTTACCGTGGAGAAAACATAGGGAAAACACAAGGAAAACACAGGGAAAACATGAGGATTACACAGGGAAAACATAAGAAAAACACAAGGAAAAGATAAGGAAAACACAGAAAAACTGTTTTCCCGCCCTCTGTGAAGGGCTTCCTCAGATTTGTGTTTTGTTGTGTATATCTGTACGATTTTGTACATGTTTCTATATTTCATGTTTGTTCGTCCTTTTATTTGAAGTAGTTGTAATAATTTTTTTATAAAATTGCAAGATACTGCGCGGGTCTTGTTATTTTGCTCAGGTATGAGTTATTTTGATACTGAGATATACATTTCTTTTCCCTCAGATGGCGGCGATCACTGCCACTGCGCGAGTATTTAATTAAATACTTAACTGGGTATTGAAATCATAAAAAATAATTACTGATATGAGTGCTGATATGAGAATTGAACTGAGTACCGAATGAAGTATTGAAGTATGTATTGACATGACTATGTTTTGCTCAAATTTGCTCTCCCTCACTAATAGTCCCATAAACCAACCCACACATCACACACACTCACACATACTCCTTCACATTAAAATATACACACGGTAGAGATGATTACAAAGTAGAATGGATTTACGCACATTTCTAGTACAATATTTGTACGGTAGCAGGAGGAAAAAAATCCGACCTAACCCAAATTATGTACACCTTTACGTACGTTTCACCGTGTGATCTATCACTATATTTTTCACGCGCCTTGTGACCTGTTCTTAAGTAAACTTTCTATTGATGATACTCTTTAAAAATTATCAAACGGGGATTTGTAACGCGTAACCTCGGGTGGGGTATAACTCACTTTATCTCCACTTCGTGTATATTGTAGCTAGACAGTCATTGTAAATTTTCAGTTCCTATTTTAAATTTTGGTGTTTTACTGTACGAATTATTCTTTCGATTTCAAATTTCAGATGCTGAAGATGGCTGAATTGCCGAAACGTTCAAATTTTATTAGAGATGAATTTTAGACCTAATGTCTTCGCTATTTTATTTGCTTTGAGATTGTACAAGTTATTGACACCCAACCTAATACATCACCTTATCTTGTACCATTTTATTTTGACGGATAAAATGCGAGGGCGATTGGGGAAAGATAAGGCTACCACTGGTGGGTAGAGAGAACTGTGTCTTCATTATCTAGTGTTCCTCAACTCTTCTTAATCCTTCGTTGCAGGCTGTCGACCGCGGCTGGAACTGCAGAAGGTACTGTGAGACGAGGGGACGATTCTTACTAGAACAGCGTCCCAGTTTCGTCCTGTGATGTTAATGGGTGCACAATCATACTATGAATACGTAATTAGACAATTAAGCATACCATCACCGATTATGCAACATACTATGCCCCTCATCAAAGCCAAAGCTCGCACGAGGAGGTAAAATCTCACATGCGACGTTTATAAGACTTGAGAGTTCTGTTTTAATTTATATTCGTGAAATTTGGACAAATACACAGAGCGCCAGCATGACCTCAGCTCCTATCATCTAAGATACCTCAGGCCACCAGCCAGTACGACTAGTTTGCTAGCTGTAGTCCACCTCTACACAACCTTCGACTAACGAAGCAAACCACCTGTAAAGTTCCTAAATTTGACGACTGCACCGAGGTCCAAGAACACCCGTGAATAGTAGCGCGGAAAATTACCCAATGAGTTGGACACAGCCAGAGCTCGGTATCAGAGAGGCGCAATTGATCAATGGGAGGGAATCGAAATCGAGCTCACAAATGAGTTCGTTCTGTTACACAATTTTCGAGATAGATTTTCACTTCATCTAAATTTCCTGTTGATTAATCATTTTCTTATCTCGCATGTAGAAATTTTCAACATTTTGCGACTGGTAATGTATTACGGTGAGTATGAACCTTGGCAATATCATTCATTTCCCCTTTCACTTGCTTAGAGACAAAGGAAAAAGTATGTGTCTCTTAGCTTTCTCAGCTTTATCTTTTTCCCAGGCACTTCGTATCAACTTTACCTCACTTGAACGTTTTGCTCAGTAAAAAATAGTTTATTTCAGTTAACGAATATGTTTGTCTCAGACTGAAGCAAATTCCTTCTCTAGGAATTATGGCTGAATTTCTCTTGCCTTCTTCAATGTAAAATACAAATAAATTTCTGGAAAGAAAATGCAAAACAGTCGTAAACCCAAATATGAAATTCAGATATTTCCATATTTATCAATACCACCTGGTTTCACGAGTGGCCACTCAAATACTATCGTGTTTATCTCTGTCTCTATAACTCGCCGTTTGATAAACGCTGAAACCGTTAACTTCCCGCTAATCCTGTGATGTTACCTTAATTAAAGTTACACAGTTTCTACCAACGAATTCTCAAGACCCACTGAAAGGTTACTGTTTTAATCCAATACTGAAACTATTTTCATTCAATTAGTCAACCTTCAGTATCTTCGACGGCCAATATCATTTCTTGTATATTCCCTGGCGAGTCGTAAGCCGTCCTCATGCGGCGACCTTGAGTAGCGCCCGTTTCTCTCAGGTTTGAAACTTCTTGCTATTATATTTCCTGGCGTTTTCTACTACTCGAACCTCCCGAGTCCCTCTGACACAAAGCTACTCATTGTTTTTTCGTATGTCCAACCTGTGACCCACGGCTGGAGTCCTGTTCCTACATGGCAGTGAGAAGTCATGCATCATTCTCGCGCTTGGCAGATCTTGCCTCAGCTCTTAGCCTCGATCTTTGCATGAGGGCGAACATCTGTCTTTATTTCGGCCAAAAACGGCCCTCTAAAAATGACGCAC
>VOMN01029933.1:0-20521 GCA_014899125.1 Orchestia grillus
TACGTTGTATTCCCCTTAGAGTAATGTTTTAATGGTATCTCATTGAATTGTCACCTGCGAAACTTACAAGGTTGAAGCCTAAGCAGTAACAGTGGACTTGCGAAAATCATTTCTATTACTTACGTGTAAAAACGGTAGACAAGTAGACAATCCTCACTCTCTTGATCCATTGTGAATTTAATACGTACTCTGAAGCTTAGAATCGGGTAATCTAAATATTTTAGCATTATTCAAAATCAAACTTCTAAAGCATCGGTCTCTAAAAAAATGAACAAGTTTTCAGGCATGTTTTATCTGTGAAGAAGTGTTTCACTTCTTGAAGCTGTTGAATCTTTTCTTCAGTCAACTCGTTGTTTTCTTTATGCGCTCATTATTCAGGAGTTTCTCCCGCAAGCGCTCCTCAGAGATGACTTAGAGAAGTCAGGAGAGTCGAGGCTGTTCCACTTGGAGGGAAGCGTGACACAAAGTTCGTTGGTGTGGCGGCGTGTGTGTGTGTGTGACATTTGAGGGCGCGGAGAAGCGGCCCCGTTCGAGTCGCAGGCTCCAGAGGGGGGCATTAGTCCGGGACGTGCCTCGTCACTAATTGTTCAGGCCGCTCACCGGTCCATTAAGTCAGAGCAACGGACGGCCCTGCTCACACCTCACCGGACTCGCACCCAACAATGGCACGACATCCATATCTCCCGTCACACCATGCCCTCAAAATTCGTATATTTCTCTAGCTGTTCCGAAATTATTCGTTGTTTATACGTTTCCACGCCGTACTGGTACACATGTGATATATGTAAGTACTGCGCGTCGATGTAACCTATGGAACATTTTTTCTGCCCGAGATTTTTGTTATTCGTATGATTCAGCTTAACGCACCTGATTTAATCAACCGGTGGGTGTAACAGAGAAAAATGATCGGAAATATTCACTTTCAAAATATAAACTTTTGAAGCACTCCCGACGCTTCTTGTCATCGTGCATCTCACCCTGCATGTTCCAAGTGAACAAATTCTCACCTGAGAGTCTCTGGATGAACGAATCAATTAGAAATTGTTTGTGCCAAAAATAATGATCGGAATTGATTTGCATCTTGACTCTTTCGTTGACTCACTTACGTGAGCATGCCTATTGAAACGGTATTTCAAATGATCTTTCATCAAGAATCAAGGCTGTCACGTATTTCCTTCAGTATGCCGTTTAACATCAGTGTATTCGTTGTTAACAATACTCTATTTCTTCCAGGTGAGTGCCGTGCATATTAACAAGTTAAACAGCTGCACGTGAGTAAAAGTTATGTAGTTCTACACATGAGCACTGGGCATTAAAATTCTTTGATAATAGCTGTGGCATTGGGAGTGAATACAATTATAGCTATTTACCACATAGATGAGTTATTGAGCCAGTTATCTACACGAAAGATGAAATCGAAATAAAAACCGTACGCTAAAGTTACCGAAATGTTTCATTTGAGCGTTAAACGATTTTCTTTTCATCTGGTAAAAGATGTCACCGTCGATTGATTTCTTAATTAAATGAAAACTAGTTTGCATGAAACTCACTTTTGTTCCGTGTAAACCTATATTTTGGTATGCAATGACATGAAGGGCGGGTGAAGGAATATTCAGTCACGAATATTGTCGCGATAAATATTTCCTGTGCAATGACGCTGTGTTGGGTACCACGACATCTCACCTTGAGTTTGAGCCCACAAACATAATCCTGTTACACTTGCGGCCAGGACACCCCAGGAGTGTCCTTCACAATCCTGGAACAAGAAGCAAGCAATCAGCACCACGAGCGTTCTAATAGAGAACAAATAGAGAACACATGGCAATGGGCCTTCCTAACGAAGGTGTAATTGCCCAAGCGTCCTACGAAATCCAGCCCTGACTGCAGTACCTGACCAACTCTAATTAAACTATTAAAGCGACCTGGCTCAATTGTGCTTCCAGCTGTCGGTCTTATGGAGTTCCAGTCATACTGCTGCTTCTCCTCCTCCTCCTGCTGCTGCTGCTGCTGCCGCACCTGCTGCTGCTGCTGCTGCTGCCGCACCTGCTGCGGCTGTTGCTGCTTCTGCTGTTGTGCTGTTGATATTCCTACTGCTATGGTGTTGATGTAGCTGTAATATGTTGTTCCCACTACTACGGCTGTAGCTGCTGTTGTTCCTAATATTGGTGCTAGAATTTATGATGTTAGTGTTGTGTTGCAGAAAGATTAACTTTTATCGCTCTTGAGTCTTCTATCCAGAAAATACATTTGTCTAATTTTGGAGTACGTTTTTTGTGAATTACTTTTTTCTATTCTGTGTTAGATGTTACAGTGCACCCTCCTGACGTTGTTAGTGCCAATTTCTACTACGATTCGCCAATGTCTTCTTGCGCTGTTACGTGCGCACAACAGTTAGCGACTCTTGAAAAAATTATTCACGAGGGGAGTCAGTTGATCTGTCCTGGATGGCGTTCTAGCATGTATTGCATTGCAGTGCTGGCCTGCGTCAAGATTTTAATTCAGTTATACCGCATCATTCAGTGCTCCATACAGATGTCATGTACATGGTGTTAGTTCACCTTTGAAAATGTAGAGAATTACTTATTTCCGACGAGAGTCTTTCACTCCATACAGATGTCATGTACATGGTGTTAGTTCACCTTTGAAAATGTAAGTTATACCGCATCATTCAGTGCTCCATACCGATGTCATGTACATGGTGTTAGTTCACCTTTGAAAATGCGGAGAACTACTTATTTCCGTCGAGAGTTTTTCATTAAGCACTACAGCCTGAGTATTTGTACACTTATTGAGATATTTTCTGGTTTTCACGTCAGTGATAGCATGGAAAACAATTAACTAAAAAAATTATCATACAGATTTTGATTGAATTTTAGCTCTTGATTTCACGTTGCATCTGCGCCCATTGCATGGAAACCGTGCATTCACTCACGCGAGTGGAGTGCATAGTGCTGAATAAAGGCAACCCCTTGCAAGATTTCAGTTATTCTCAGTAACGAGATTACAGCAATCTTACTGGACCGGAGCGCTCCGATGCCTTTCCAGTTTTGGACGCAAATTTGACCGTTGCTCGAGCAGTTTCCTTCAGTCCAATAACTTCACAAACGTCTGCTAATTATTATTGCTCCAACTTGATGCAATTATGCGAGTCGAGAACTCGAGCACGGTCGGCCTCGGACTCGGACTCCAAGTCAAGTCTGAATTGTTAGGTCGCCTCCTCTGAGGTTTGCTCGGTTTGTCCAGAATACGATTGGATCTATCGAGATTTGTTTCGAATTGAGCTCACATTTCCTCTGCAATTTTTAGGTCATTAAAAACTCCACGTGGCATTGTTTTCTGCGCGCTGCACCGTGCGATTGATTCTAAAATAGCAGTTCGGCATCAACTTGAGGACGCGGCGGCTCTGTTGTCAGGTGGCAGTGCTATTTATAAATAATTGCAATATGCTTTCATTGATTTCGCGAGTTATTTACCTTTATTTTTTCAACTTACATTTAAAAATAAAACTTCATATGGTTGATTTTCGTGAATTTTTATCTTTCTTCTTTAAGAAATTCTAAGGCGAACATTTCAAGGAGTTTAAATCTAAAGGTCATATCCTGCAGCTGCTCACTCTGCATTGCGAGTTGTTTTAAGAAATTTCATGGACGTGTTTGTTTTTTAGGCAAAAAATGATTCAAACAAAAACTGCTTGCTTCTGAACGGAAGCTTCTTGTGAACTAAATATTGCATTCTCGCTAAATTTTTTTATGCTCCCGTTACACTTTTAAGAAGAGTTGCCGTGTTTCATCTTCAAGAGACGAAAACTACTCTAAATTCATGTAAAATAAAAAAATATCTTGCAGTAGTAACTGCTTCTACGATACGGCACAAATTAATTCATAAAGTTTATTTCCGAATGTTTTTTTTTAGAAATTAGTTGCTAGTAGGTCACTAATAATAGAGCTGAAGTTTGAGCGAAAAATATTATCCAATTACTGAAAATGAATACAATCGCAAAAACGAGGTCGCATGTACCTCCAAATAATTTTTTTTTTTAATTATCCCCTTTATTTCAATTTCTTATTTTTGAAGCGTGATTTAGTCCAATAAGAAGAGTAGAAGCGCTGTTTGAACACCTGTCATCATTAAATAAGGTGCGAATTAAACTCCAATTTCTATACAAGACTACGTCAACTATCTTCCAGACAGTACTAAGTGTATACTCAGTAACGTTGGATTTGTTTACAAATTGAAATTGTTATCCACGGTAATTCAGCTGGCACACATTTTATCCGAAGCAGTGACCTACACTCGCACGAACTAGTGTGTGAAGCAATAGCAGTTGATTTCGATGTCCTGAAAAAACAACACCGTGAATCAACGTGTCAAGGCTGTTAGGGGTAGTATCGCTGCAGTGCGTTATTTCCTTGGACGCGTTGTGGGCGCCGCGATCGAGCGTCGGAACAATGCACTGCGAGAGGCGGAGTTTAAGGCGTGCGTCAGGTTAGCAAGCTTCACTGAATAGACCGCCCGTGACGCACTGTTGATAAGTTTCGTCCTCAGGTGAGTAGTTGAATTATCCAAAACTGACAAATGTGTTGCGTATGTATTTATTATTTTTCCTTTTTTAACTTTATTGATTTGTTTATTCTCATTTAACGATGTTGATTTCGATATATTCAAGTTCTGTTTATATATCAGAATTCATAAATAAATTTATTCGTAGGTAGCATACATATTTTTTTAAGATTTTGAAGTAACGTGAGTAATTAATTTATTCATTATTATTGAACAGAATAGAAAAGCAGACGGTAACAGAAAGGAGCCCTAAGTCCCGTGACGTCAGACACCAATCACGCACAGGCAAACGATTAGACGCGAAATAATAGGGCGGGGCAAATAAAAACTAGGTATTAATATTCTCACCTATGTTCTGTGGTCATCAACACTACCACTGGTCGAACTAACTCTGCAAAGGAAAAAGGAATTCTGATATACAGAAAAAGGCATACAGAATCACACTTGCAGTCATCAATATTCCAGAGAAGAAAAGAGAAACCCAGTGTGCGAACGAAAATATTTTAAAACTACGTTCCGGAGTTCATGAATACCAACACCCGCCCATAAATTAAAATGTAAAACTGTACAATGTGCTAAAATCTTGCATTCTATTGGCTGAATTAGGAAGTAGTGGAATAACCAATAGGACAAAACCTAAGCATTCCGTCCGGGCAAAACCTAAGAATTCCGTAAACAGAGCTTTGAAAAAATAGGGGCAGAAGTTCGAGCAATAATACTGAAATTAGAGTACATAACTTTCATAGAAGGGCTTTTCATTAATCTCTGGTTAGGAACGAGCAATTTATTCAATGACTCGAGAGTGCCTGCTTATATCTTCAGGTATGAATGAGAATGTGTAGGTGATCGCTTCAGCTTTTGCATGCTCTGATTTTTAGTTTCATTTCGTCTTCGCCTTCAAGTTTTAACTATTTTAAACTTATTATTCAGTTTATGCGCCACGGATTTCAGTCTTGCAAAATATCTAATGTAATTGAAACAGCTAAAAATGCAGCATCATTTGATGGAGTTTTATCTACTAAATGTATTATAAATGTAGTTCTCTCATGTTCTTTATTATCATTAAAAAAACTGTGTTGATCATACTCTGGTAATTTTTAATTCATTTGTGTAGTATTTGTCAGAAAAAGCTATTCAAAACTTACCTTATCAAAATATAGCATCTGAGAACATTTCATTTCGCATTTGAGAGTAGTCTTAGGCTTTAATTTCGACAATTTTCTTTTCTAGCGTCACACACCAAAAGAAGCGTCTCAGATACTTCATTTTCATTTAAAAAATACACAAGCGTACTCTAATTAAATACTGCAGTGGTAATTGCCTTAGTATCCCGTGTGAGAAGTGCCCTTTATAAAAAACGATATCAAACGGTGAAGATCATTGATAAAATTTGATAGTACAGTGATAGGATTCTAAGAATGTCGCTCACAGCAGAAGCAGCTTCAAGAGAATTAATGATCGTAGTGCAAGTTAGCGCTGAATTCAGTGGGAAAAAGCTATCAAAAAATTATGAAACCGAGATCTCAGTTTGTGATTTTAAAGTTTGCCCATAAGCCCCTTGCCATAAATCCTTCAATCGTATTTTTTCTCATTGGGAAAGCCAGCCTAGATATTTTTCCTCAAAGCGGAAAGGAAAGCGAGCCTGAATACCCACATACATTTTTTATGTTGAGAATATCGGAAATAAAAACTTTGATTTTTCCAAAAAATCAGTAGGGTCATTCCAATAGCAATGTTTCCCGTCGTTTCTCTGAAGAAACTAAAGATCTACGAAGACGTTAATGGCATCATTAAAACGAGCGAAAATTTTGGCTCCAAAGTCCTCAACATAGCTGCACGATTCTCTGTGCATTTTACCCAGCGATCACCACGATCCTTCTTGCCTTCGCAGAAGTCCGTACCTGTCGAAGAGGTCGATTTCTTCATGGCGTCGACGTAAGGAAAACGCTGCTCGCGTAATTTGTCGTTCATCAACGTCATTCGACGTGGCATCAACGTCAAAGTACGCATTCTTGCATACATTTAATTCACTGCTAACCGACGATTTGAGCTCATGAGTTGATCGAGGCACGCTTCATTTTCAGCAAGGGGGGCTGTGCATGGCCCTCTGGAGTAGCATTGGTCACTCACATCCCTATTGCCGGTCTGGAGTCGAAGAACTCAGTTCGTTAGCAGAGCTGTCATCGACTGGTTCGGCTTCGTGACCGTTCACTTAGCGCCTGCTGCTTTGAGAGGATCTGCTTTTTCTACTGGAAAGAATGCATATACAGACGCTTGTATGCTTTTGATTCGCATCCGTGACTACTGATAATTTCTCAGTTACAACTCCAAAATAGGCGCAAGAGGAATGAAGTTCCATGATAGGAGCGTGGAGGTTCAGTCGTCATTAGAATGCTGTAGGCAGTTCCCTCGGATCCTTGTGGTAAAATGAAATATGAGAGATAAGACTTTCGACACCACCCACGTGTAAGTTACCATTGCATTAGTTTATTAATTGTTGCTCCGAATGTTTCTTTTGCCTCCTTCTCCTTCGTGCTTTATTATTCCTACACACACGGAGTTGGAGCCTCCCTTTTCCTCCAACTAGATTGTTCCTACACACACAGCGCGGTAGCCTACCTCTCCTTCCTGCTAGATTATTCCTTCATTTCCCACATACAGTGCTGTAGCCTATCTCTCCTTCTCACTATTATAGATTGGTCCCACACACAGTAATACCTACTCAGTTGTTCACACACACACACACACAGACAGAGCGTTGCTTTTCACGTGACCGCGGAGTACTTCCCTTGGAAAAGGAAGTTTAAACCACACATTCCTCACAACCCTCACCACACCAGTAGTTGTATGGCATTGAAAACCCAACGGTAAAACGTGTTGGAATTAAGAAAGGTTCTTTTTTTTTGTAGCCTCCCTCTGCTTCCTACTCGGTTGTACACACACACACACACACACGCAGCTGAAGCCTCCCTCCCATTCGCGGTAGATTGTTCGCGCACCTTAGCTCGGTGCCGTCTCAGCTTCCCGTTCCACTCGACGCATAACTTGTGCTTCTGGGCCTGTCCCGAGGCAGGGGCTGGGCCAGGTCCCTGAGCAGCCCTGTATTCCATTACGAACTTGGGCCATACCTGAGCCCCAAAGGACGCCGCCCCCTGCGCTCCCTCCCTGCTCTGAGCCTGGCCCCATATCCACTTATATGAGATGCTCACGGCTTGCTGTCTCTTACTCAGCCAATAATATCTGAGCAAGATTTCTTGTTTGGCCCGGGAGAACGCTGTTCTCGAGCCAATCAAACGACGGAGCTTCTTAAAGAGGAAAAGTTTTGCAAGTTTTGGCTTGATTGCGCTATTAGCGATGCAGTCTCTCCTATCAGGAACTGCAAATTAATACCGACAAATTTGGCTGGGCGAAGATGATGTTCTATTAGCACCTGGTAATGAGCTCTGTAATGTTATGTTGAGGTGTTGGCTTCTTTCATGCCCTTCGATATGTCAAAAAAATATCACTTGCGTAGAAGCTTAATTCTTTTCACTGAATTTTTAGAGTCTTGACTAAAAATATTGCACAATGGATCCGTTAGGTTTCGTGTCTGAAAAATTGTTTCTCCTCATCGGTTATTCTTGATAACTTGAAGAAACGTTGAAGCATATCCGAAATGATAAATGAGGAATTGAAAATATGGCCACGCTGAAACTAAAGTTGAGACGTTGTACTTCCAAGCACGGCAAAATAATGTGGCTATTTGGCAAACTCAATTTAATCAGTTCGGTGTACAAAGGCATATACATATTTATAAGAAGGTTACAAGACACATGGATACCAACAATGGGGATCCTGTGCAATAAAATGCAATAAAAGAAATCGTACATTTCAGTTTTTAGAGCGTTCTTAACTCAAACTTCCTCGCAACATTCTGTTCTTAATTGCAGGGGAACACTTACCTGACATGTATTTTCCAGCGGATACACCGAGTAGTGTAAACTTATTGCTGCTTAGCGTGACTGTGAAAATACATTCTGCGGAAACATTCCTGGGCCCCTCGCTGCCTCTTGCCACGGCAAAGTGCGACCTGACTTCAGTCAGTCGCCAAACGTGCCAATATGTACCGCTGGCAAACATTGATATTAATCAAATTTGCAGTAGTTCTCGGGTATCGAGCATTGACTGGGCGCCATATAATATCTCTACACGTATTGACCGAGGGCTTCGCTGAGCAAAGCTGCATAATGCGAGCGCTCAGAGAGGCGTTCAGTCCCCCTAATGAGCAGAGCATCCTCGGCGCTCGCGCTTCATCACGCTCTCAGTGCCTGCCGATAGATGGAGTCCAGCGCAAATATTCGCACGCCCTGCAAATCCATTATATTAAAAACGACCGCTCTGAATAAACAAGAAACGCTGCAGTCCATTACGGATATTGTTTGTTCGGACAAGCTTCGATTGTTGTTCGTACGTGACATCTTGCGTGCCGGACTCCTGACCAAAAGGCATAAACTACGCAGCCTCGTCTCGTATTTTCCTAGCCACTTCTCTTAATCCTCACGCATGCTTCAAAATCTCTTTCGTGTCACTCGTTTCGACGAACTGGCGGTGATCCGACATATTTTGAAGAGCACTTGCTTTCATCTCAAAATGGAAGGGATTGCAAGGCAAAAACAGGAATGTTGACCGCCTAGTGAAAACATCGTTCCATGGGCCCGGCTTTTTAATAAGAGCGTCGATGGGTCTTCGTGCTGCTCGTTTTTTCCTGTGTAAAAAGACGGATCATTACTTTTCAAAGCTTCATAGCTTTCAACCATTAAAATTTTTTTGCATCCTCAGGAGTGAATTAGTATAGGGTGATTTTTAATGACGGGACCAAAAATACTCTTCATCAACTCCTACTATATATAACGGATTTTTAAAAACTAAGCAGCCCTGAAATTCTGAAACGTAGCAGTTTTATTTCTTCGCTAATTATCTTTATATTTTCTTCCTCTTCCTTCTTAACTTACTGTTTTTATGCGCAGGGGATCTTGTGTGGGAACACACATTCTGCATAGATTCCCATTTCTCCTAAGACCATACTAAATGGTCACTACTCTTCAGGTGCGAAATAGTCAGATTTACTGAAGCTCTGCTATCCTTACTACTACTAATACTATACCAATCATTTAATCGTGAATCAATGGTTCTGGATGTCTTTTTATGAATACGCTCCCAAGTGATGAGAATGCAGAATTTAGATGCCTTAATTATTTTGCATGTCACAACCCACTCTACAGACTTCGTCAAACAACTCTGTAAAGATAAGACCGAACGGATTTTGACACTTCCTCTTCATGTCTAATAAGCGTACACGCTGCCTCGAGAGCCCACTTTCTGTTGCGTGAAGCAAAACGAGGCGATTGTAGGAGTTGTAAGGACACAGCTCAGCTGTGCGGGAGTTGGCATATGTACTTCGCCTCTGTCTTCTCCGGCTCCGAGACTGTTACTGTTTCGTCACATTCGTTTACTTTCTTTTGTGCACATTCGCGCGTTGCCTAAAAAGATGCTCCTTCTAATTTTTCCCGTACGGTAGACAGCAAGCCTGGAGCATTGTGGGCTCCATGGCATACCGCTAATGTGATGGCCTCGTAGCCGTGAGGACTCTGGTTCAAATCTCGTCTCAGTCGTCGAGGTATTTTCACGTAAGCAGGGAGTACTTCCCTTGAAAAAGGAAGCTTAAACCACACATTTCTCACAACCCTCACCACGTCAGTAGTTGTAATGCATTGAAAACCCAACGGTAAAACGTTTTGGAATTAATAAAGGCTCTTTTTTTCATTACTTCCACTCGAGAATAAGCTTCCTAAGCTACGTAGTATTGCTTCCTCATTCGTGGCTTTATTAGTGTATTTTCTAGATAAATAATCTCCTACGGTTTTATTTGCTTACAATTCGAGTAATAAACAATCGTTCGTATTGACTTATGACGCGTCTCTTTTAACAAGCAAATTTGAGCCGATTAAGCTCGGTGATGGAACCCGAAAGTGAACACTCTAAAAGTGATCCCCTAACGCTACAGTAATCCCTGATTTAAATCGGTTGTTCAGGCGAATAAACTAATGAAATTTGTGATGATTAACTTTGTTATAATTGAAGTAACGTATTGCATCCAAACACCATACCAAAATCCTGATATAGTATTTATATCTCTCCTTAGCGAACGAGCACCTAAACCGCTCACCATATAATTTAGCACCGCAGTTGTGGGGTATCTCGATAACCAATCCACTGCTCATGGAAGCTCCGTAAGCTAGCGTGCAGTCTCTTCTAAATGAGTAAAGACCTCGCTAACACACTGAAACATTTCAATATCCTACGTGATGTTTTTTTTAAATGAAATGACTGACTGAAAAGAATCCTAGCTTTTATGAACACGCCATCAGTTCTGACGGCTCGTTCCATTACCCGGCATCAACAAACAATTAAGACCGATGTTGATTGATATGTTGATGCATCGTTGACGCTCAAACGAGCCTTGAATTGATATGCTTCGTGCCAGGGAGATCGAAAACACAGCTGTAGTACGGATTCTGTTTGGAGTGATATTGCCGATGCATCGGCCATTATAACAACCTAAATGTTCTCAGTGCAAGCGGCTTATAAATTCTGAAAAATATTTACGGTTTAAATGAAAAGTTCGTGATTTTTGCTCTAAAAATGCTAACAGAAGCTCGTCAAAGATGGAGTTGAATTTGAGTGAGATCAGGGTACATTCCCGTTTCATCGCAGCCACAAATCGGAGATAAACTTCAAGGTAAATTCGAGAGATTTATCAAAGGAAGAGCGCACTCGGTATAACTAACTTTACGAATCTAACTCCTAAAAGGTGACTCATTTCAATAAGTTTCCACAATAGTTTTCTCGGCCATTTTAATGAAAGGAAGCCTCGCTGTCGGTGGGATCATTACTGACTGGAGCTCGAGGGCTTCCCTCTCGGTCGCATCAAAATAATAGAATGTGTGCAGCGAAGATAAAACATAGCGTTCAGCTTGATTATTGAGATTTGATCTGTAAAGTCATAATCAGTTCATCTCAAGTCTCTTCTTGAACATCTTATCTGGGCTCACACTTGTTTTCAGTCCAGTACATACTTTAAACTACCGTAACGTGCCTTCTATTTTGTGAGCGAAAAGGTTGTGTAAAGCACTAAGGAAAAGTGACCGTATTGACTAGTAGAAGCTTGAAGGAAACGTATCCTATTGCAGTGCTCATGCGAAGTTTGTTGTGAAAAAGCTTAGTCTCTTTGAATGTTTCCTTCACAAATTTGCTGACCAAAATACAGTTTTTATTGCAATTTGTTTTTGATTCACTGCAACAAACAAATTGGAGCAAGCATTTGATGTTTTAATTACAGCGAGATTATTGAAAAAAGTGGCGGTTTCTTCAGTTGGCTGTGCACCCGAGGGTAATGCAGGGCGACACATCACGACTTTTTACGTGTCCGGCGACCATCAATTTGAAGGTAGCTTCACCTTCGGGACGTGGTGCGGGCATTCGACCTGTGATTTGTGGCAGCCAAGTGACGTGTGTCGTGCACAAGGTCGTGCACAAGTGACGTGTGTGAAGCTCGCCACACTCGTGATGTCGTGTCGTGCACAAGGTCGTGATGCCGTGTAGTGCATGCTGCAGTGTGAGGTCGTGTTGTCGTGTAGTGCATGCTGCAGTGTGAACTTGTGTCTTAGCGTGGTGCGTGCTGCAGTTTGAGATAGACTTGTCATGACAGCGAAGATGTGGCATGATATGAGTGTTAGCAAATGAGCCTTTGATCAAAGCATAAAATTAAAAAAAAATGGATCATATATAAATTTATCAACCAATGAAATCCAACATTCACATATTTTCATACATTTTCATGGGTTATGCTACAACAAATAGAACTCACCTTTGTTCTGCGAATAATTTTAAATGATGTAAGATAATGAAAAGTTACTATCGACGATTCTTGCGGGATTAAATTTGCTTCATGCGACCAGTTCCAAAAAGTTGGCCTGAATTAGTATTCACTCAGCATGAGGTTTTAGTAATCAAGTCTGTGCACTCGTGACAAGGGAGGTTCGCCTTATACGGAGAGTGTTCGGAGGGAAGTCCTAACCTCCGCTCTTTGTTGATAACTTAACACAACATGCCTAAATAAAATAGCGAGTCCCCGGAAGATAAAAATGAACACACACTGAGAGAATGGGAGTGACAGAAATGTTAAATGTTTCACAATATCCCATCTACGATGTTTACTTCGTTATTGATCACCTCATTAGGGATGTCAGCTTGGTGCATCCTTAAATATAAGGTGTTGCAAGAACGTGTTACTATACTCTGATTGATCAAATGATTTTGAAGTACGTTTTAGATATCATTCGATTGAAAATCTCGTGAAACTAAGCAACAATTGTATACATTAATGCTGCTCGCTATTAACATTAAAAGCGAAGTATACCACACCTGATAAACACGCAATGAACCTATTAACTGCGTTAATTCTGTTTTCAGTTGCCCTGTATGATAGAGTGATTGTATGCGTGTTGGTGAATGGCTCTCTTTCATTTGAGAAACAACGCACAACGAAATATTTCAGGTTTCATAATTGAAATGGAGTCTTATGGGTCAACAAGGCGAGGTTTTTGAAAGCATTGTGCCTGAATAATGAGTTACATTACATCTGACTCTGTGTTAGAGAAACTTTTGGCTGAAGATATACAGCGGGTGCAATAAGTATCCGGGACACGGTCAAAGGCTCCGCCCAAATAACTCAATTTTTGTTCTGTCACACCATAGTACAGCGTTCCAAAAACGTGCATGCTTGTTTAAATGTCCCTTTTAAAAGTTCAGACGCTTTCTGGCATGAATTAGTTTCAACAAAGGTGTTTTTCGTGGTGTGCGAGAATGAAATCCCTCTTTCCTAAGAACTGCTCGATTTGTGTTTTTGCATACTTTTGTCCCAGGTGCTTCCAAATTATTTTAAAATTCAGATCGAGTCACTCGAAGATTCTTCTTTACTCTACGGACTGTATATTTAGCCATACTGTTTGAAATTTTAGATGGACACCCTGAACGATGTAGATTTGCAGTAAAATGATATGACGTGAACCGGCGAATCGTGTCACCAGTGGCTGAGATTCGTAATTTTAGGACAGAGAAATTTTTCTGTACCTCAAACAACTTTTATGTGAGTGAACAATCACTTCTCTAGTCCTTTCTGTCAATTCTCAAGTGCTCGCGAATTAGAGTGTTGAACGATGACCTCTTTGTCCCGGAGCGCTCAGACATTGACTCTGGTAAATGGACGAAGTAGATTATTTTTGTCTAAAGTTCTACATCATTCCTGTCTCATAAACCACCCTGCAATGTTCGAAGACCATTTATTATGGCGTTTAAAGCAAATTCTGTGGCTGTGTTGGATACTTTTTAGGGCGGTAATCTGACTCTTGTCGGTGTATCATTGCTTTGCTATTCGTGTATTCTTATACCGATTTGTAGCAAAAATATATGAGACATTCGATTTCCAATTGCTCTGCTGCTGCGTAACTATTTTCAAGTTAACTTTTGTTTAGGCTTCTGATATTAATTGCACCCTATGTAAATTCAGTCAAATTCCATTATGTGTTATGAAGACCACTTTGCTGAAGATAAGAGTTAATTTAAAGCCATTTGGCCTCTGATGCACCTGTTTGAACAATGGGTATTTTAGGTACACGAGTAATTTCCGAAGTATGAACAGAATCTTTGAAATTTCCGTGCAATTGTTGTGCAGTTGACGCGCTTTATGAGAGCGATATTCTGAACACGATTTTACCATTTGTTCGTCTCCCTCTTAGACCCATAAGGTGCGTCTCGGAAAATGTGTCGGTGGATGGACTGGAGCGATGCGTGGAATGTGTGACAGAGCGTCCGACTTCTTTCATGCTGTAGTTGTCAGCTGCAAAACAGATACGCAAAGGACAATTTTATTCTTCATTTGAGCTGCTGTAAATATGAACCTTAGCATCAATTGAATTCATACTTTTTTCCGAGAGCCAATGGCTCGAGAAATTGACGAAAAATGGCATCAATATGCGATGCGAATACCTTTGAGTTCCACTCGGTCTTTAATAAAACTTGATATGTGTTTATAACTCGTGCTGAAATCAGGCGTGAAGACCGACCTCCATAGTAGTAGCCTAAAGGTTTGAGTTCCGTAGATGTGAAGGCGAAGTGCTAGTGTACGCATAACTGTTTTTCTTCTCGTGCAGTAAGATATGAAGTGTAAGGGGACCGGGTCTGAAGAGTTGGGACTTCGCTTGCTGAACACATTTTGTGTTACTGACTTCCTTTGTGCCCTAGTGGACGGTAGCAAGGTACCGTGGCCACACTATTGTTGCTAGAACACGCGAGTTCGTTAATGGCTTAGAGAAACTCAGTTGACACTTTGCAGCCTAATGGGAAATTAAATTTTTGGTATTATAAATTAAGAGAGTGAGTAATCTTATCACATGTACGAAGACTGAATACGAGTATTTTCATTCTTTTCTAGTTCTAATTTTTACTTCGCATCATTTTCGATTTTTATTTATTCATCATCCTTAGTCATACTATTTTTCTGATATAATTTAGAAACTTTATCCAGTTCAGTATTTTTTCGTGGCTGCATTGCGATCTGATATATTTCCCAGAAATCATTTTATCGAATATGTGAGATTTCCCACATCGTTTGTACGTATGACTTGTTTGACAAATTTGGCAGAACTCTGAGAGATTCCCGACTCCAAGGTTGAGTACAAATGCCATCATTAATGGAGCAGGACGTTGGGGTAACCGAAGGAGCCGGGCTACTGCGGTCAGTGACATCGCCATGCGGTGCACTACTCTTTTCCGCCTGTTTTTCTGCAGTCCTAATAAGGCCTTGGAAGACTAACCCCCCTTCGTCAGGTGGGCTCCGCCGCACGGGAGCACACCATCTGTACGATTGTACGAGGAAAATAATATACCGCTCAGCCCATTCTTTCATGCAGGAACCGTTTGATATCGTTTGAAATATTAGTTTTTTCACTGATTGTGAAACAGCCCTTGAAAACGCACAGCACTTGAAACAACGCTCATGAGATGACTTTATTGACTCGATTTGTATGAGTACGCTCGGGTACGGTCGGTTTCACCGACAGAAGTCAGGGAAGGATGTGTAAACTTGTTTAAAAGTTTTTCATGTTTGAAATCGAACTTTTGACCCGTTTTTTCGCACGAAATTGAAAAATTCGAGTTGGGTGTGAACGCATTAACTCTTCTTTGCGGAGAAGGGGTTAATTTTCCCACGCCTCAATAGTTGACATCTCGCTGTAAGCCTCTGACTCAAACAAAAACAATTTAATATGAACAATCTTTAGTAGTGACGCTGTGGTTAGTTCGCATTCATCATGTGTATGTTATTTATTCAATTATCTCAACGTTAGCGTATGCTTCGTGAATTTTCTTTGTTGCGATTCATTATTCTATTCTTTGATCGTATGGACAGAGTGTCTTTCTCAAAAGCTTTTTATTTGATGGGCTTTATAGATTTTGTGAACAACGCTGAATGATTGCGTCGAAATGAAATAGCTGAGTTACATGTATATGTGTTTCACATTGCGCCCCACGCTTTCATTGTCGCAAAATGATAATTGATAAGACAATCTGACTGCTTCGGAAGGTGTAGTTGATTTCTTATAGGTATACTCGACTAAAGATGGGGGGGAAACCTCGGTTCTCTCGCCTCCTAAGTCTAGATTGGTATTTCATAAGAGCTTCTCACCGTTGGTCATTTTAAGCTTCGTGAAGATAAGCATTCCTAAACTCCAGCATGGGCCTCACCAGTGTCAGCCTACCAAGTTGTTCGGTTAAAATGGCTTGGCCTTCATTAGTCCTCTGGCAACTATGTCTTCTTGAAGAATATTGTGCCATGTATTAATCTGAAACCAAGCATTCTAGCAGATGGCAATTGATTTTCACAGACCTCAGGACTCGCTGCACTGGGAGCAACGTGTACCACAACTGCAGGTGTCATAGACGCTCTCTCCCATGTTCAGGGAATCCGTGTTCGACCCCGCACTCACTGGCGATGACCATGTGGATCAAATGTCTTTTTCAACGCAGCCCCCATACATCAGCTGTGGAGCGCTTCTGACGCCACACACCCTCCAGGCACTCCATGCATTTGTCGTGGAGTGCTTCTGACGCCACACACCCTCCAGGCACTCCATGCATTTGTTGTGGAGTGCTTCTGACGCCACACCCCCTCCAGGCACTCCATGCATTTACTGTAGAGTGCTCACGACTCTACATATTCCCTGCGAACTCTCCTCATGTAGAGACGGATGACATGTCTGCAGGCCGGCGTCTGGGCTTGGTAGCAGCGTTAATGAGGCCTCTGTCTTTGTGTCGAGGCTGGAGCTCACATGCCGCGCAGCGTCTCATAATGAGCGATGCTTACTCTCGCTCTGCCAAACTCTGTTCCATGTCCTGCTCAAATTGCGCCATCGCCAGTTTTGCCTCCAACGTTCACGCCTAATTCGAGGTCCCATTCAAAGTGCGTTACTCAACGTAAAGAATGCTGCTAGCGTGTGATGATTGATGTGTTTAATTTTCACTTGCATGATTTAGTCTGGTGATTGGATTCGGGGTATCACCGCCCTGCCTAAATCGCTTCATGTCCAAGTTTGGCTAGACACTGTTTTTGGGCGGAGAGACGCGCCTTGTTTCGGGCGACGACACGGGACCTCGTTAGCTCTTCGCAGTCACACCGCCTAATTGTGTCGCCGCTTGCTTCTGAACCACGACTTACGGTGCCTGCCTTCTGAACCTCGGTTCACAGTTCTTCCCTTCTGAACCTCGGTTCACAGTTCTTCCCTTCTGAACCCCGGTTCACAGTTCACGCACCGAGTGTGACGCCGCGCCCTCACCAGAGATCACGGCACGCTGAGACCATTCTGTTCAGGTCCGCGCTCTTTTCTTCGTCCTGGCGACCTAACGCCCTCCGCCAACACCTCATGTTCCGAGGCTAAATTTGGTCGTTTTTAGCTTTGCGTCTATCGCATCTGATTGACTCATTCGGCAAATATATGTAACTTTTTCATGCTAGATCATCGGAGTTCTTACACCTCCCATTTCGGTCGAGCACGATGCTGAAGTTCTTTCTTTGGTAAATTACTAGGATTTGATGTTTCACTTACGACGTTGACTGAGAATTTTACATTTTTCAGGTTGCTTGCAGTGTTTTTTAAAAAAATTGAGCCTTGATTGCTGAATTAGCCGATATATTTATTACCTTCGGCAAATAGTGATGTCACTTTTCTCTACTCATAGTTTTTGTTGTTATTGCATCATTGTTGGTGACTTAAAATCCTACAGAAATGGTAGATATTCTTCATGGTCCTCATTTCGTTCTCGCAAGTTGAGTTTTGTATTTGTGTGTGCATTCTTTTCATCATAAGAAACGAAAAACTTGACATGAGGAACGAATGTCTGTTGATGGTGAATTATGTTCGTGAAAATTCTGAAAAGCTTCGTTTTCCTGTTGCGCTTTATTTTCCTGTTGCGTTTTCCTGTTGCGATAAACTTTGTCTGATTTTTTTAATATCTTGAACGTCCATCGCATAAGCAATGGATTTATTATTCGTTTTCTCATTGATAATTGTTCAATCCATTCGGCTTGCATTAACGCCTGCAAAAGAATCCCCAGCAAATAACTCGTTTTCCTGTCGTTCATCTGAAGCACCAAATCTTGCAGAGTTCTTCGTTATTATTTGTGTAGGTTACATAATTATCTTTTGTTTTTAGACCGAATTATTTCATCTACTCTGTTAAAAGATTCTTTATCACACACATTGCATCCCGAACTTATTAGGACTGATCAGGCGTTGGTCGCCTTACCTTTCAGTAAAGTTAATTTTTCTTGTTCCACTCGACGTAGCAATTCAATTCTTGCTCTTGGAGCAGCTTTTGTTTTTCCTGGCGTTAACTTGATTAAGTTTGGGTGCGTGAGCCGCGCAAAGGCCGTGCCAAAGTTCACGGGGAGTGAACTAGTGCTCACCTAATTGATCCTGCAATCATGGTCCGGCCGAGCCTTGCTTTTGTCAGCTGCTTACTCTCGAACGAAATTTCGTTTTTATGGACGACGCTAGTTTTGATGTGCTATTATCCTCTTCTCCAACAGGTTTTGCTGTTTTGTCTTTGAGGTGTTTTTATAAGTTCTCATGTAAACACAAATAATTTGTTTGTGCCGATATAATCGAAATGAATTTATAACAAAGTCTTTCTAGAGATAATATACTTGTTCAGAAACATTGCTTACTTCTGTTTTTGTTTAAAGTGTTAAGGAAATACTTTTTCTTCACTCCCTACTAATTCTACACAAGCGATCTTCACAGCAAATTTTACTGTGAGCCTGGAGACTGTAGACTGTAGAGCAACGAAAACATTAAGACAGTGTTCTGGACCTTCCGGCTACATTAATCTTGGGTCTATGAGTTATCGCTGGGCTATGATGTCACTAGGAGAAGAAAGAGGCTGTAACAAGTGGTCAAGGCGAGGTCTTTCAACTCGTGTCTCATCTTTGTATACTCGGCCGGATTCTCTTCACACGAGTCAGTGAGGTGCTCATTCTTTGAGTTGAGTTTTTACGTATTGTTCCTTAAATATTTGCCCTCTGTCTAGCGCGTCCTTGTCTTGAACTACGCAGACGTGGTGGGCATAGTTTCACTGGAAGTGAAACGCGTTGGCAAATGAGAAATCTATTTCTGAGTATTATGCGACGCAGACACTTATGATTTCACATGACATGAACTGCCACTCGAAAGGGAGCTAATAAAAGGTAAACTAGTACTTGCGAAGTTTTTTTCAAATTTTAGTTTTATGCGTCACTTGAAATATAGTAAGATCTACAGTTGCCGGATTTTGATGACAACATTTTTAGAAAAATGTGCTGATAGCGAGCGACAGCTTCAACCGTTTGTGAGTTATTGTGAGTTGCGCTCGCTAGCGGATATCTCGTATGTATTTATAAATATCTAGTATGAGTTTACAATAACTATTATGGAGGGAAAATGTAAATTTTCTATGTATAGATATCCAGAACAATACAGTAGAATTATTTACAGAGTAAACAACTAATCAAGCGAACAATATTTGATTTTATTCATGTCGATACTGCTCTGTCGTGGTGCTGATTAGATTCGATAAATTTGATAACTGCTCTGCCATAAGTTTATGCCGTGGGAAAATACTTTTGTTCTTGGTTATGCTTTGAAGTCCTAGGCGTGTTTCATCGAGACGTGCTTGTTAAATGACGTCCTTTGGATTGCCTGGGGTCGTGAAATGCAACTTAATGTTATTTCTACCGAATTTAATATTGTATTTACAGTCAATTATGACAGTTGAAAATTATTTAGTAAATTTGTTGTAAAATTTTTCATTTAAAATTTAAAATTATGATACCATCGAAATGCATCGTTTTACTCTTTAAAAAAATATTTCCTTATTTATAGGGTTGTCTTGCCACTTAACTCGTCACCGTGCTAAAACAACTGCAAAAAAGAACTCTTCCCTCAAGCCCAGTTTACTTTAAACCTCCTTTGTTGCGCATCCGAAGCATCGAAAATAAGAGCAAACTAAATTATAAAGAGATAATTGTAATTTGAAGTACCCGTGGTTGGCCATTTGCTCTGAAGTTCGAAAGTAATATACTGTACTAGACAACCCGTGACCCGATGGGTCAAATAAAATTGAAATCATGAATTGCTAATAAATAGGTTAATGAAATTTTTGGCAAGACAACGCTCTTTTAATTACAACATTCTTTGTACATATTGAATTATTTAAAAAAATCTTCCAATGAGATCTTCAAGAAGACTACAAATTCTCCGCGAAAACTCGAGTCTATCCTATGCAGTGAAGTCGGTATCCACAATACAGGATTAAACGAAGATTATAAATT
>VOMN01029937.1:0-27197 GCA_014899125.1 Orchestia grillus
TCTCAAGGCCAACGAACTCAAGGCCGATCATCTCAAGGCCAACTAACTCAAGGCCGATTAGCTCAAAGCCGATTATCTCAAGCCTTATAACTCTTGAGCGATTAACTCAAGGACGACTAACTCAAGGACGACTAACTAGAAGTCGAGTAACTTAAGAGTGTCTAACTCAAGGACGACTAACTCAAAGTCGAGTAACTTAAGAGTGACTAACTCAAGGCTGACTTCGGAAGCATCACCCACTAATATTTTAAATCTGAAAATTATTCCACCATGTTCATTTGCTTGTTCTGATTACAGGTCGCTAATATAAATCAATTAGATTATTTGTTATACTGCCGAAGGCCAATCAAAGTTAGAGAACTATAAACAGTAAATATTGTTCCGTGGAAAATATTACTTTCTGGCAAAGTATTGGAGCGTTGAACTACCGAACATACGAGTACACACAAACAAACTTACACCTGTCGAGTCTCTAAGAGAATTTTGTATGAATAAACTGAATATTTATCCAATGAGTGTCTTAACATTGTGTTGATTTGAAAAAAAATTAATTCCAAACTGTTTCATGTTCCCATTCCCATTCATGCATGCGTGGTTAATTACTAACTAACAATGGCAAAGCATATGGTGGTTCGATTAATACAGAGTTTATCTCCGTCTCTTGGAATGATTTGGCAGCCAATGACGACCGACAGCTGAAGCTCTTTTCAAATTTTGTGGCTTCATCGAGCTTGCTTGTTATTCAGTTTTTAATTATTTCGTCAATATTACTAAGATCAGCAGTTTGCTGCAAATAGAGGTACATACTAAAAATATCGATGCGAATGTCAGCTCACGTAGCGTAGGACATGTACTAGACGTCATTGCACAAAGGAATTTACATGGCACGGTTGTACGTATTGAAACGAAACAGCTCAAGTAATTTTGATGCAATGGTGCATAACGTCTCAGGTGCTTGAGAGAGAATGTGACATGACGTCTCAGGTGCTTGAGAGAGAATGTGGCATGACGTCTCAGGTGTTTGAGAGAGAATGATCCATCAGCCGAAATCCTCGCCAGTGCGTCAAAGAGATTGAACCTTAAATGATTCTTTTCGTGTTACTCATGCAATCGAGAACTACTGCGGGCCTTGCTTGCCTTCAAATTTGCCTAGTTATTCAGTGGTAATTATGACAATTCTGAGCTGAAAGCACAACACTGACGTTGCGCATGCAGAGTGGCGAATGCCAGTGAACGTCACGTTGTATGGCATAGCATCTGCAGGATTTCCTCTCACAAAGTCCACCAATTTCTGAAAGGCTACATTGGAATAGGAGGATCTATAGTATCCTATATTCAGTTAGTGCAGCTCAGGTCTGTCTGGGCCGTCAGCTTCTGTCCTCTTCAGTCAATTCCTATCTGTGACGACGGCAACGCGACTGGAGGGGCTTTTGATCCAAGTCTTCAGCTTTACTTACAGCAGACACACTTAGTGTCCATGGATTACTTTACGAAAAATATTTGCAATATTACGTACGATATTTCCGGTAGCGCACGAGGTTGTAAAACAATGTAAGAAAATGAACGTTTAGAGTAGCTCAATGTCTTCATATGGCGTTTAATTTTCTTTACAGTATGGTTATTTCTTGAAGTACGCATATCATTTTTGAAGTTGCATTGCTTATGAAATATTTCCGTTTCCAAGCTACGTTTCCTACTTTGTCTGGAAGTTAATATCGCAGGCTATGAGTACAGTTATTACAGTTGTAAGAAAGCGATTCTGGTCGCCATAAATTCTCCTGCCCATCATTTGTATGCATTGTACATCCGGCGAACAACTGTCATTGAGCGTGAATGCATTAACTACCATCGCTAGCTCGGGCTGCGGGTAGCGTGCGTATTTCATGCCTTATATGGAAGCAATGCACTAGTGTTTATGAAGATGCTTGTGACAACATGGGTGTGGGTGGACAATGTGGATAAGCGTATGGGTCTATTGCTGGGGCTTCATTGTTATCCAAGCTCACATTTAAGCTAATTTCACTGCAAGCCACGGTAAATATAACATTGTATTGTCTTGCTTTGGTGTCTATTAAGAACATGCTACCATAGATCACTCCCTGTCTCTCACGGCGAAGCGGCATAGCTTATCAAAATTCGTTCTTACTATAATAGGGCGAGTCGTTAAAAGGCCTGCTATTAAATAAATGAAAGTGTGCTTAATGCATGATACATCACGACTACTGTCAATCTTCCAGGGATCGATCGCACAGAACTTTGTCTGAACACACCTGCACTTCCGCATAGGCATTTTGACAAATTTTCCTAATAGAATTCTAGAAATGCGGAAATAGTGTTCTAATTTATTTTTATTTTATTGAAGATCTTCAACGCTATCGCACTAAATTTGTGCGTGAGGAGTAAAAGACAAATAATTGACTAACGTGTTTTTAAATTTACAAAATTCCACATGTGATTGGCAATTTCACGAAACGACATCGCGTCAGCCGATTGTTCGCTACATTTTTTTTGCTTTCAAACGAAATAGCAACTAGACGAATTTTCAATTTCACGCGCATTGAACAAATAAATTTACACATTTCGTGTTCAGCATCCAGCACTGCAACAGTAATCGCTCAGGCCTTTGAAATGTGAAAGAGTCCGCTGTGTGTTTGAAATGTAGAGAAGAAAGAAAATAAAATATAGTAGAAAAACAAATTGCGAAGATGCATGGAAACAAAGAAACCATGAATTAAAAAATGAAAATTCCGGGTTCATAAGCTCCTAGTAAAATATTATGCCAAAACTTTTGATTTTAAACTAACATCCTGGAGATTCGAGTAAACTATAAGGATTGAAAAAAACGGAATCTCACCTTACATTATTCACAAAGAACTCTGACAGTCATCGTATTAATTGAAGAGAGCCAACGTAACAACAGACCTATACTTGATTAATTAGCTTCTTTGAATTTGTTTCGCATAGTTTGCCTGAGGCTTTATTTAGAGTTGTGGAAATGAGTTGCATAGCTTCTAATATTTTAGAGCAGCTTCGCAAAGGGTGTCTGCACCTTGCCATATACAAATGAAGAATTACTTCAGAGCAGAAATGCCTATGATGGTGAACAATATGATGTTCACCTTCGATGATGTTCAACATCATCGAAATGGGTTTCATTTCCCATCCTAAATTGCCATTTCAGCCTTATTGCTCCTTTTTATTATTTGTTAATCATTGTGAATATGGGGTCACGAATAAATGAAATAACTTTACAGTGCAAATAGTATTCACCTAGTTGTGTTTCTAGGGTATTGCAGCTTTGGTAAATAGTAAATTATTTTAGGAATTGCAATTCTCTGGAATTTAATTTACTCGCAAGCTTATCTAGAATGGATTTGTGTTAGCTTCCTAACTGAAAAATATACTTTCCTTCATTGGTATTTAGCAGTGGTTGTTGATATTAGTCATAGTTTACATCGTTTTCGAAAGTAGTCCAATTGCGTGAGTGCACGCTCGTAACATCAAGAACGAAACAATTTGATTTGTCGTTTCGATTTACTATACAATTTTTTAATGACGTTAGAATTATGGATTTAATGATGCGGAATCAGTTACCCACCAGGGGAAAGCCCTAATGTAGGCAGTTATGTACATCAGGTATCATCCGATACGAGCGCAATCGACAAGAATTGCACGGATTTTTTTTGGTTGACGGACGTCATTACGGTTGTGTCTTCCTTTCAAAGCCGAGGTCAGCCTCGCCGGGGTGGCGTGCTGGTTCAGCCGCTCACACAGCCCAAATTGAGCTCTTTGTCAGGACGAAGAGACAATTTTCTGTCACAATTTGTAGAAATGATTCACATTGATCGCCAAGTAAAATGAAGGACTCTGTCAGAGAAGAAACACACGGTGATAAGCCATGGGTCTGCAGTTCCGTACTCGTGTTCATTTATATAAAGCGCGCAAAAGTTCTTGCAGCTCATGAATCCTTAAAGTTTAGCTAAAAGTATAGCTACGTGAAAAACGTATTCAAAATTTTGTCCATAGGTCAAAGCAGCGGCAAGATCAATGGAAGAGCGAACAGTTTCGCTTTATTTTTAATCAAAATATGGAGCAAAAGACCCTCTCGCGTACGCATGTGTGATTTTTTAACTTTATTTATTTTCTCGACAATGCTCGGATACGCTTTACCAGCTAAAAGAAAATAAGTCAATTTTATTTTACCTTCATGCTTTGGCCGAATGAATACGTGTACATATGCAAAAGAGAAACGTTATCACATCGCCTCGTTCACTTTTGCAGATTTGAAAGCTTGATGTTTTCTAGGAAATTTTAGAACACGGGCCTGGAATTTGAGTGACAGAACAACGTCTTGCACTCCACAGCGTGATGCAAAGCGACCATCACCAGGGTTACAGATCACACGTGAAGGCTTGCATTTTGGTCTCATCGAAATCTATATTTCACCTTAAAATCGAATCCATTCAAATGAGCGGAGATTTGAACCTTTCAGCTGACGCTAGCAGGAGCACCTCGAGCTTTTACCGTGTTTTAAAACGAAATGAAACTAATTTACCAATTACGCAACATTCGATAATCCGTTCATTAAACATTTGTCATCTAGGAGGGTTCATTGAAAGTGTTAATATTTTGTTAGATTTTCGTTAATAGCTGGATTATTTCCTGTTGTTGAGGAGAATAATTGCAGCCTTTAAGAAAAATGTGTAAGTAAAATAACGATGTCATGCCACGTAATGGTAGCCATCTAATATGAACTTGATTTGTACGACAAACAAGGATTTTTTCAAATTTATGTGGAAATAATTCAAACAAGGTGCGTTCAAAAGTTAAAGATTATCTGCGCCTTTAACCCGAGTTTTCTTTAATTTAATTCGGGGTCGTAAAATTTTGCACAAACATACGTACAGTATATTGGAGTATATTATTCACTTTCTATTGTCTGCGCTTGCTTAGAAAATTTAGAGTATTCTGAAAATGCGTCTATTAGTTGTGGATGAATTTATTAAAATATCCAGAAAATAATATCGTAGATACTTCGCGAGAGCACAAAACAAATAACACAGAAATCAAATACCTACGGAAAAAGAATTAGTAACAGCATCAGCAGATTGAGTGATTGTTTTGCATAACGCTACTTTTAAAAAGATATTTTGGGGCGCAAATAGTCAATGATTGCCATAACGATACTGTTTGCAAACGCAATCCCGCATGACCCGCAATGCCGCATAACCCACCTAATGCTTTATGCACACCATTTTTAGATGAAGTAAGTGACACTTACACAAACTTTTGAATTTTTCTTGAATTTCGCAGACAGTGAATAAGCAGGAATAGAACGATGTTTTTTAGGTGTCTCTCATTAAGTCGTCAACAAGCGCACAAGTGGAGCGTCAGCTCCAATGGAAGTATACGAGTGAGCTCTGATGAATGGCATCTCCTGTGACATAAAATTACATGCTGGGCAATGATAGCCATGCCAATTATTGACTAGACCAGCTGGGCAATGACAGCCATGCCAATTATTGACTAGACCAGCTGGGCAATGATAGCCATGTCAATTAGTGACTAGACTAACTGGGCAATGATAGCCATGTCAATTATTGACTAGACTAACTGGGCAATGATAGCCATGTCAATTATTGACTTGACTAACTGGGCAATGATAGCCATGTTAATTAGTGACTAGACTAGCTTAACCAAGGACAAACCGCAAAACTTGAAGGTTGAAGGCTATGAATACATCAGGGGACTTGCATTTTAAATTTAAAATCACAATGTTTTCTGGAGATGAAGCTGACAAAAGTCCCCAAAACAAACGCCAGAAAATAATATGAAGGAATTATCAAGGCAGCTCGATTATTTACATTGTAGCACCATATATGTTGAAAAATAAAAATACATATTATTTAATCGCGTATATATATTTTGAAGCCCATTCTGCACACACATATATATATATATATACTCTTTTGTGTGTGATTAATCAGTAAACAATAGCAAATCATTTCATTATGAATTCACCTAAAGCAAGTAGTTCAAGTGTTATCATGATAACATTGTTTACATTGTAGCTTGTACAGATATTAAATAATTCATGTTGAACATTGGCAAATTCAAGAGAACATGTGCATTTCTGCAACTTTAATTTGTTTATTAATATGTTAATAATTGTTGATGTAATTTCATTTTTTTCCTTCATTGGAAAATCAGAACGGCTTCCCGTTTATCACTGAAGGGCATCGTGAACAATGTAGGGGTAACTTTCACCCCGATAAATGGATGAAAAACTCATTCATTTCACAGATTTCGAGCCAATTTTCACCGTTACTCGAGGTCCTCTTAAGGAACCATGGTCTTGGTGAAGATTGTTGGTATAAAACTCACATTAATCGTACTCTTCTTTGCAGCTGTTCCTGTTTTTAATTTTGATATGTGCAATAACCAATGAATTAATTCCGCAAGAAGACACTCTTATTCATCTCTGTGGCTTTGTGGCGTTATTACATGAACTTGAAGTCCCGACAGCGATTCAATGCTAACAAAAGACGGGTGAGACTCGACTACAAAAGTTGATGAGTTGAATGATTCCATGATTGGCAATCAACGTGAATGAATCGCATCATAGTGCAATGCTTTCCATTTTGAATTGCGGTCCATTCTGCATGAGGAATGGTTTTTACATGCAGTGATGAGTGTGCGTGTCCTGAAGCTCATTAAATGTTACATGTCAGGAGCATGGAATTATAAATGTGTTACAAAGACATAGGCCTGCTCAAAAGTCAGTAAAAGTGAAAGATGAAGTAAATGTGTACATGTATTTCAGAGTTTGATAGTGCTTCAAGTTTCTACGTGTCGTTTGAGATATGTTGGAGGGATTCTTGCCCAGTATAAAAACAGATGCAGCTTATTATATTCAGAATAAAACGAATATATTGCATTAGCGTTGTTGGTTCAAATATCATTACAGGCTTCGAACTCTACTTGAAAGATCAGGATGTTATCGTTGGATTTATTTATTTAGAGCAGAAAAAATAACTATACCATTGACAAGCAAAAGAACACATTAACAATGACTGAGACTCTTGGCTATAAAAATATCCGCTTAAGATGAACGACGCGAAAAGTGACTCATCACCCGCAGAAACTTTCTCCTTTAGTGGGCCTCAGCGAGGAAAGTAAGTGATACCGAAGGAAGCGAGCATCAATCGGCTTTAGAGAGTCTTGAGATGCTCGAGGGGCTTACGGCTTCGGCAAAACGAGGCTTCAAGTTACTTTAATGGCTCACCACTCGGTTGATGGTTCAGGGGATACTGAGCAACTAAAAAGCAGATGTCAGGTCACCACCTCCGATACTCGTAGGTTACGTTTTCAAGCTAGCACAACAGCAGATCATAATCGTTCTGTTTTATTTTGATACATCATACTGCCTCTTAGCAGGGGTATTTTTAAGAAATTAATTTTTTGATGCTTAAATAATTGATTGTCAGTTTCCAATGAAAAAAATATTGAAGTTCAAATTAGTCTCTGACAACCTTTTAGAGCCCATAATCGAACGATGATAATCAATAATGGTGTAGTAATGGGACAGAAATGCCAATCGCAGTGTATCAATGAGACATCTAGTACATCAGTAACATTGCATTCTACAACGCTATTCATACGTGGCCAAACACAACCCGGGCAGTGTACCAGTGAATAATAAGAACAGAACTGCGATGAATTTTTACCTCTTGTGATATATTAAAGTAATTTCATGCTCACGGCATCGGAGACGGTGCGAAGAGGCTTGCCATCCAAGGTCCAGGTGACGTTAGCCTCAGGGTAGGCACCGACAGCGCGGCACTGCAGAGTCTGGCGCACCCCGGCCCTCACCGTCAGGTGGGGGTCCAGCACGACGCTGCTGGGCGACACTGGCGGCACACAAAGCTCTAGCTTAATAATTTAGGCTTAAAGCGGACAGCATCTCGGCACCAGACGCTGTTCTTTTCTTGACGCTCGCCACAACAACTTCATTTCAGAGGTAGAGCGCCCCAAATGCTCCCGCTCTTGAAGTGACTCGTTTCGTTTCAAGTTTCTGGTGTGTTTCAAAAGTGTTTCTTACTGAGAATAGTAACAAGAAGCATCAGTCATTGAAATGAAATTTTCGTCCCATGTTGAAATTAGTGCACATAAATCCCGGTAAAGGGATGTTGGTTCGTGATTGTTACTTACTTACCATCGCTGATTCCTTAATCAACATTACTACAAACATATTACTCAAAGATATTCTGGTATTTTCACCGTTATCGGAGCATAGTCGTTTAAGAAGAGGAGAAGATTATTCAGAAAACAGCTGCATCATTGTTCTCTCCTTCCATCCTTCCAGTCAACGTGTCCAGTACCAGCTGGAGCACCTCTGCCACCTACGTACGAGCTACAGAGGATGTGATACCGAACGGCTCACGCTTGACACCTTTGGCCGGCGCCTTCTCAACCTCACTGCACACCGGCCAGACGAACAAAATGCGTCTATCATCATTTCGATCGACAAAAAAGACCTCAACTCAAGTGTTTACGCAAAGACCATGCAAAAGATCGCTCAGATGATCAGATCTTAAATGCATGGCTAATATTTGAACAAGTGCCGGTGTCCGTTGCCTTGTTTGATGGTGTTACTTGCGCAACGGTTATTTCTTACCCTAGAGCTGTCATGTGGGTAGTTGATGGGGTATCAGTGGGTACCGATATTTATTTCTTATATGAATATATGTTCAGATATATTTCTGGACTAATTAGGTGGGCTAAGAAAATTAATTCCAAGACATATATTAGTTGTGAATGAATATCAGACCTCCATCACCATATCTCAAAGTTCAGAGTGATTCAAGGTTACCGTAACTTAAACTCGGTAATTGTTTCTTTACCGATGATTTTTAACTGTCTAAAGTGGAATAACTGAAACATAGTCGAAGTTGTATTCTGGCAACTGTGGTAGAAACTCAGACCTTTCTGCAGCAGTGAACTGGGATCATGAGCATGGCACTGGAGGCTTGGGATCGACCGCAGTAGAGCAGGAAATTTAAAATTGAATAACGGCTGCAGAGAGACGAGGAAGGCGGCTAATGGGCCCAAGTCTGAATAATGAGAGCTTGTGATCTACGCTGCGCACGCATTCAGCACTCGGATCAATTATTAGGATGCGAGCCATCCTTCGACGGCTTCTTTTAATTCACGTTGTTGCATGAGTGCGCATGATGAAACATACTTGAAATGAAAAAAACGTGTTTTCTGTTTCGCCATATTTGTCCAAGTTTTCTATCTATATGTTATAATGTGGGCGTTCAGGTTAGCGAAGTGACAATCATTAGGTTCGAATAGCAATTGTGCTCTTATGATTACTCTGATTCAACTTACAGCGAAGGTTTTGAAGGTTATTAAATATTGAAAGAACTTCTCATTTGGTATACTTCATTTCGGCTTATGGTGTTGTGCTTGTATAATTTTAAAAATATATCTTGTGATCATTGCAAATTAGTATAATGGATTCAAAAATCGTTCATAAGTTATAAGATTATCTATTGAAGCGATTGGTTTGAGCGATAAATAAAAAAAATACCGAAATGTAGATAACTAACACTAGAATGAATAATGGGAGCTTATGCATAGTATTTGACTGATAACATCACAAGTACATCCGTTGCTGTGTGTGCGCAAAGCTGGGCGTGCGAAGGCCGTGGACTTTTTTCCTAGTCTCCCTGCGCTCACTTAGGCTCATGGACACATGAAAGGAGACGGCTGCCGGGAATGCGTATTTTATTTTGCGAAATCTGTTGTCTCTTGCAGAAATGTTTGTGAGAAAACTATTCTTTGGACAGATGAAGCGGTGCACAATTGGATTTTGTAGTTTAAGTGTCTTGATATTATCTCTACAAAGTAAAATCTTTATTCGAAATGAACCATGCAAATTGAATCTTAAAAAGGGAGTTAGGGTGACTGAACATACGCACAATCAAAGAAATATATCTGAGTTGATATGCACAGTCTGCTAAGCACAGTCAGACACATTTAATTCGATATTCTTATTTTCGTCAGTAAATTATTGTACATTCAAAAGATTGATCAGAAATTTCTTCAAATTTATAGATTTTAATATTGGTAAACTGTTTTGAAAGTTCAACGTAAGTAAACTAAATCAACCGCTTGTATATCGAGAGAAGTTAAATGTTTCGAAACTCGAGCTTTATTTTACTCTTACAGAAAACTTGCGTGTTTTCGTATAATTTCATCCACTTGAGGGATGTTCTAGAAGCTGATGTTCTAGGGATGTTCTTGAGGGATGTTCTAGAAGACTAGACATGAAAGTGAATGAATTTCGGTGAGAGACGTTCAAGGTTCAGCCCTTTTTATCTTTCTTTATCCATCACATCAAGATTTTATATCTCACGAAGAGAACAAGCATTCATAGATTGGACTTACGCATCACCTAAGCGCAAGCCAGCAGTTTTTCCAGCAACAGTAATCTCTGAAGGGAAAGAAAGTTTTCCCTCTCTTCCACCACAGTCGGGATGCGTTTTTTTTGCCGGCACAGTCGGGCTTGCCTAGAAAAAGCGAAGCCAGTTCGGAGAGAGCGAGGCTCTAAATGGGGCCCAAAAGGGGCGGATCACTCCCGCCGTGGAGCAAGGGCCTCTTTGTGGTCACACGTGTGTAGTCACGCAGGGAAATCATTGCTTGCGAATTTAAAATAAATGAAGATTCACTGTAGCAACAAAGATGTTTGCCATAAAAAAAAACGTTTACTTCAGTCAAAACTGCACTCACAACCAAATTTAAAATTCCACTATGCCGGAAGTCTGAAAAAAGTAGCTTCTAGTTCACCAGACAGTCTTGACAGCATGTAGAAATCACGCCGAATGCACTGTATGTGAAAAGAACTTACTGTGTTTGGAACCACAAAGTCTGTCAAGTCTAAATGACAAATAGACAAGCTAATAGTTCATGAAAGATGAAAATAATTAATTCAATACTTTTTCTTCAAATAGTCTACGTCAAACCCCTTAATCAAATGATTATACGCTCTCACTTTTGATTCCCATATTCAAAACGATGGCCATTTAAAAAAAGACTTCAATACTGTTCTGCTTCCTTTATTACATAAAAACGTACACCAACATACGCCCATGCTGATCTTAGTACCAGTTATTGATACCAGCATGGCTTTTGCCGTTTCGTATTCTATACTAAAAAAAAACAGAATTTTTTCTGGTTCCCATGTACGCACAAGATGACTGATATACCTAGAGACTGATATTGATGGCATGGCGTCTGAAATGATGAATAATGAACGGATTAACATATAGTCACAGAAAACGGTAAAATGCAAGAGTTACTCGTTGAACAGTCAATTATTTACTCAAATCGTACCGTTCAGTGCAAGTAAAATTTGAAGTTAACAAGACGTATAAATAGGACTAGAAAAATAACGAAATAAAGTAATTATTCGTAGAAAATTTTACGTGGGAATTTTTTCTTAACATAAATAGGAATTTTTCTTTATTAATGTCCGTTATAGTGAGTAAGATACTTAAAGAAACTCATCATAATCCTTAATGATAATGGTTGAGAGATTTTTCCTTGCAATATACTATTAATTACTGTGGACAAATTAATAATAATCATCCGTAGCTCATTTCCAATTAAGCACCAATAATATATCAAAGTCCATATATATTATGACGCAGACATTGCATGCAAACGTACATTTTATAGGGTGATTATAAAGTCACCGTGCATTTCGGTGATAACCCCACTTTATTGAATCAATTACATTATCCATCGAACAAATATCATACCCGGACGCACTTTTAGAAAATATTAATGTGAGCCTCTTGCACATTGCGGCACAGTTCCCAGCATTCCACCGAGGCCTGAAAACATTGTACAACATAGCTGGTGTAATGTCCTTTACAGCAGCTCCATTACTTCAAATGGTTCAACTTCGCTTCTGTTGTTTCAACTATTCAGTTTTTCGTATCTTCATCTGATACATCTTGGACTTGATTAATCTCCATGGAAAGAAATCCAGGGTCGTCAAATCCGGAGATCGTGAAGAGCAGAGTCTTAGCAAGCCCCGACCTATCCACCAGCCTGTGAAAGTGCGATTAAGGTAGCCTCGAACGATGTTGGTGAAATAGGATGGGGGCCTATATTGTTGGAAAATCACGTTATTCATAATCCAATCACTCCACAACAGGGGTTCCAAGAATTGCACCAACATACGAAGATACGGGTTACCGCTGATGGTCCGCTCGGCAAATATGAAGGGTTCAGAGGCCTCTGACTTTGTCAACCCCATCCACACATTCACTTCGGGTGTGCCCCCGCAGCTACGCCTGCAGCGCACGAGGCTACTCGTCAGCTCATACCCTACAATCGTGTTTGCGCACAAGTGCACCCGTGAGGAATATCGTTTCATCGCTTAAGAGGACATGCTGCACCAAATTATTACGTTCGACAGCCTCCAGCAAGTCATAACGCGTAGCCTGCCCTGTCATTCGCCTCTAACTTACGCACAACCTGGACGTGGTGTACTCTTTTCTTCCATACTTAGCGAAGCGTTTTCCCACACTGTGCTTAGTGGAACTACTTCTCTAGTTAGTTTCCTGGTCGATATAGTTAGTCCTAGTTAGTCTCCTGGTCGATATAGTTAGTCCTAGTTAGTCTCCAGGTCGATATAGATAGTCCTAGTTAGTCTCCTGGTCGATATAGTTAGTTCTAGTTAGTCTCCTGGACGGTATAATTAGTCCTAGTTAGTCTCCTGGTCGGTATAATTAGTCCTAATTAGTCTCCTGGTCGATATAGTTAGTCCTAGCTAGTCTCGTAGAGGGGCTGCGTGTGATGGCCTGCTGTACACGTTGCACCGTCTCTGGTGGCACCGGTGGCCTCTCTGGCCGTTGTTCGTGCGCTGCACTGTGTGTTCCCTTGAATTAGTTAGCCATGGTCTCTATAGCCACCCTAGAGGCGCCTGGCTTTCAAGCCCGCGGGTGAAAGCCATCTACACCAGTTCATACGTTAATAAACACAAACGAGCACACACAACGGCTGATCGTAATCCTGCGGTTAGCATTGCTGCGCACTACCTGCGAAAAATAATATTTGTTAGTGATATCCCCAAAATTTGTAGTGACTTTGTATTTACCCCTTATAATGGAAACATATTCGTATATTCGTAGATGAACAAATGCTAGGATGGACAAATAAACATTTTAAGTACATTTATGGGCTTGATGAAACGCCGCGTGAACTCGTCACTATCGTCAAAATGATCCATTTCTCTGTAAGACGGTGATAATGAGTTCACTCAGCTTGATCGTATTAGGTGCAGCTTATAATCCAGGACTCGAGATTAGCTCACACAAGTTTGGATGGCGCTATCGTTCAAAGATAACGAACTTCCTTGCGCACTTTTAATCCTTGCCACCCTGCAGTCGCTCGCGTCTGCCGCTCTGCTCCATAATTTAATAATGCAGGAAAATTTCAATTCACATAAAATGTAGTCCTTTTTAGCCTCGGTTTGATGCTAGAGGTAAAAGCGCCGCACCATCGCAGACATGTCAAGACTGGGTAAAATAAACCAATTACTGCACGTCAGAAAACATCGCACCATGCCAGGGCCTGCACAAAATAATATTGTCCCCGACACCGACGAAGTTTTCTGTGAGAAAAAAAAGTGTTGGCATTTCATGACGCTCCGTAGAGTCTACGAGTTAGTCCTCCTGTGGGGTCGTAAGGGCGCTTAAAATGCATCCTTGTGAGAGCTGCCGCACGTCTCTGGGATAAAAAGTTCTTCACAATGAGTTAAGTTTCTTTCATGTGAAACTTTGAAATTGTGATTGACTGCTTTTGGTCCCGTGATGCGCGTATTTCATGAACGCTTTTTGGCAAAAAAAACTTACACTTTCATTTGAGCTTAGACACGAACCGGAGCGAGTATATACTTAACTAACGATGGCAACTATTACAAAACTTCAAGTCGAGAATGAACATGTACAAGAAAACTGAAATTGACAAAACTAGCAACAGAGTCATACAAATGAGCATTCACAGAGGTGGAGCTTTAATTGCTATTTAGTGATCGTTCTCCCCACGTCGCTGCAGAAGTTCATCGAGTCCACACAGCATGAACAGACTTCCCTCTCCCCTCACGCTAGGGCGCGTTCGAGTCAATTTAGGTCAATGGGATCACACCTGGTAATTTCATTGCATTGATTGAGATTTCTTTTTACGAGCTCAAATGAGTTTCGTATGTACAGGGCGCGAGGGCAAATTTGAGGGCACGTCACTTTCAGTTCATAATAGAGTCGAATATTTTTTAATATTAATGATCTATTTCAGGTTACCTATTTACAGTAAACTGAGATGCTAACCCAAGAAATGAAATGACATGCAGTCATAGGTGCTTTGACCGCAACTATGATGGTTTTAGGAGTTGCGAGCGGTGAAAGTCATTTCATGTCATTCCACTTTCCATTTTTCCACGGGGTCTTAGGGTTCATACTGCTGGATACATTGATGTTCTAAAAACGGTTGCCAAGTCCTTGATAGATCAGATATCGAATGGAAGGCTATCCATCGTACAACAAGACCCAGCACCTTCTCACAAAGCCATAGTCTCCCAAGATTGGTGTACCAGAGAGCCTTTACGATCATGTGACCGCCAATCTGGGCCCCTAGACTCGCCAGCTTTCAATCCTATGGATTATTAAACGTGGGGCGTTGTTGAAAGGGAGACTAATAAACATCCTCATGGTACTATGGCTTCACTGAGGCCGCCATTGTCCAGGTATTGTCCAAATGAATAAGGACCGCTTCGTTTCAGCTGGTCACCGGTTTCGGACCCGCGTAGAAGCAGTCATTGAAGCCAACGGTGGCTCCATAGAATGATAAGATAGAGAAATGTACTCAAGAATATCAGTACAAATTTCATTTTCACACAAACAATTTTCTGCAAAAATGTAATTCCGTATTTAACATAATAATAATAATACCCACAAATAGTTTTCGCACCCTTTATTTATGAGTTACGAGCCCCGAAACTCTCATAAAATACTATTTGTCTCTCATAAAGTATAAGTGAGGTGTTCTGTTTTAGATCCCAGAATTTAAAGAAATGAGAAAGGTTCCAGATTAAAGTTAAAGGGAAATCCCGTTAATCAATACGGACGCGATTAAGGAGTAAATGTACTGTATTTAAGCCCGATCGAGACCATGGGCGGGATGAAAAAATTGCATAAAATATCAGAATCGAAGGCTGTTCAGGGGCTCGTTGTACAGAGCGAAAGATGAAACGACCTCACCAATCAAATCATCCAAGCCTCGCGTTTGCTGAGATTTCTGTCAACTATCTTCTAATCTGCGATGTATGACGAAAACAAATGAGTATTCTATTCACGTTGATTGCAAATTGAGATTACAGTGGCATGTTAGTGAAGAGTGACGTCCGATGTTTGCCAAATGAAATAGTAACGATAAGCAAATTAATAATTGAAATAAATGTTTCAAAACTTAAAAATTTGGCACAGGCTAATTTTACTATCTGTCGTACTGGATGGTAGGTACCCGAAATATTTCAAAAACATTGAAGACAAGGTCAACCGTTCACTGTTAACCCTGTGGGTTGGCCGTTAATAAAACCGTTCCATCTTAGAGCACTGCGTGAGTAGAGCTGAGAGGGGGTTGAAGAAGCAGCGGCTCAAATCAAGAGTTAACCTGTCGACATCTTTGACCGAATAAATCCTTTCATCGCTTCGAGTGAGACCTCATTTAATGATTGGTGAATAAAACTACTCAGAAAAATAGATCAAAGAATTCACATTAGAGGCCTGGCGCTGAATTTGACGCGCAATCTTTGCAATAAAACAACAAAAAACGGCGCGAGAGCAGCGCGGCATTTACGGCCATCGGTGAGTTAACACGAGCACACGATGTGTACAGGAATTTCCGTGTTACTAACGGAAGCGTTTCAAACATTGGAGGCAATTTATTCTCACATTCCATTGTGAATGTGGATGACGTACGTGTAGATCCCTTCTGAGAATGTGAAACATAACCTCGCAAGAAAATTTGATGCAAATAAAGACAACGGACCACAAGTTTGCTATTGAATAGCTTTGAATAGCTACACAACGAAAGTTTTAGTTAAAATTAGACAAGTATAAAGTTAGTTACGACGCCATACAGAGTAAAAAATCCTTCTGCAGTCCCCATCAGTCCCCCCCGACACAGGCCCCCGGGAGTGTTCGCGGACGCACGAACCATTCCGCAATGCGCCAATTCAATATTGATCCTAAAATATTCAACATGCCTCTTAGACGAAACTATTTTCCTGTGAAATCTGATGTAAGCAGCCGGCGTAGACAAAAAGACTTTTAGGCATTGCCGTCTAATGTATGGTGCTGCAGCAATGTAGCTCCAAGTACCACACTCGGCGACCAAACTACTATGTGTACCTGCATGGAAATTGCACAACATGAGCTCTGCATAGCAACACCACGATGCATAATAATGCATCATCATGACTTCAAACAAGCTGCAAAAAAAACATTAATTAGGTCGTGCCAAAACCAAGTCTTCGATGCCGATGATGCTATTTCGGTGCCAGAGATTCAGTTTTTGTAGTCACTGCGCTAACCTGGTCGCAGCCATCATTTCCTCAAATGAAGTTTGTGCAAAACTTCTATTAATTAACTTGATCATCCGCAGTAAACCCGAATAAATCCCATCAGTTGTGATCTTCATTTGAGAAAAGTAATGAGAAAGTCGTGTCACCAGATACGATAGTGCCATCTTGAGACAGGCCAGCATACACTCTAGTCTTGACACAAACCAGAACTCTAACCTTGACACGAGCCAGCATACACTCTAGTCTTGACACAAANCCAGTACTCTAGCCTTGACACGAGCCAGCATACACTCTAGTCTTGACATAAGCCAGCCCACCAGTTCCCACGAAGCCAATGCCACTCAAATCAACAAAGCCACAACTGCACCAGTGGCACAGGCACGAGAGCGGCCGGCTGTGCAGGAGACCTCGAGGGCAGTCCATTCGTCGGTGGCGCAACGCTGCGAGCTGAGGGAGCCATTATGGAGGCCAGGGTCGCCCTTAAACTCTGTAATTAATTAGCGAGCTTTTATCTAACGTCACGACGTACTTTCTTTAATGGCTTATGCAAAGAGCGCTTAAATAATTGATTGCTCGCTTAAAGGAGGTTAAACAGGCTGTCATTTCCAACTTTGGGGGTAGGTGAAGTTGTTGAACTTGAATTATTCATAGATAAACTAATTTCTAAAGCTGCGTGAACCACGGTTTTCGTAACAGCAGGAGCGGAGGTAAGCATCTGCAAAACACTTATCTGAATCATAGATTCGCGGTGCGTGTGTTTTAATACCCACTTTATTATGAAGACTCAGTGTTATCTGGTTGGTTGGTCTGTCAGTCTTTCGGTCACACTTCTAAGGATTTGGATAGGAGAAAATTCCCTGGTATGTTTTCCTAGTCAGCTAGACTGTCAGAGAAGGCAGTCCGTATTAGTGATACTGAAAATAAATCATTTGAAGTCAGAGTTACCGTAAAAAGGCCGGCATCTTAAGAAATGATCATCATTTATCCCTCTATATTTGTGGGGTTTCTTTACTAGTGAATAACAGTTCTGTTTAAACCATCAGTATTTGCCGTTCTTTGTGTGTGAGATTTTATTTCGGTTAAATCATAAGCCATTATGAATCTAGCCGATACTTCTTGAACTGGATGATAAGCAAACAAAGATAAAGAGACGTTATTGGTGTGTTGAGAACTTTCATAACTGCGAGTGCAAATCTACCGTCCTAAATTGCTTAACACAAAGTGTAGCCTGTGAATAACATTCACAAAAGTCTCCCCAGCCGCTTTTTTCTAGTCGCAGTAATTTCACTCTCGCAGACCGGTTGCTGAGTGCAGGTGTGTTTAGTATTAAACGAATTACATGCTCAACACGGTGGCCTACGCCGTCGAGTTGCGGCCAATGTCCATGTTTAGGACGGTCTGCTGAGGCACTTCATCCACGTAGTCAGGTCAGTTGGGTGAGCGCCAGGCAGCTGTGTTCAATTCAACCTCAGAGTCGCTACAACATCAGCAAGATTTTTCTGTCTGCAACATTTGTCATCTCAAAAATATTTGATGGTTATGGGTCCAAATCGAAAAGCTTGCTTTGATCTCTATTTTATAGTAGCATTAACAAATGATCTCAAAGGCTGAATATAATTAAACGATTAAACATGATGCTTTCGATCAATTAGATTGCTAAAGCAATATTAGCGCCACCTCAACATGAGTGGTTTAAAGTGCTTCCTTCAGAGTTTCAATGTACCTCAAATGGCTTAATTATCGTGTTATTAACACATTGCTTTGAGTGATAACATGGACGAAGTCAGGCCAAAGTAGATAGAATTATGAATTCCGGACAGTTTGCATGTGAAAAGCAGTAATTGCCCAAATGAGCTATGGGAGTGAATTTTAATTAGAAATTTGAAGAAGGTAAAAAGTGACGTGGTGCTCATAGAGGCCTTCAGAAGGAGCGAGAGCGGAACGCGTGGCGCTGTTATGGCCTGGCCGTGGCGTGCCTGGGGCCGACCTATCTCCCCATTAGGTATCTTGTACAGACAATTTCAGGTCGAGTATTTTTTGCAGGCCGGGCTATCATGACATTTGAATTGGAAAGTCTTCTTTTTATCAGGGATTTGAGGCGGTGGTATTGCCCCTTTATGGCCCAGCCTCTAAAGGCCCGCAGGCGCATAATCCGACGCTTTGCATGCGCTATCTAAAGCTTGCCGCTTCAACTTTGCGCTCGACCGCTAGACTCGATTTCAGCCAATCACATCCTTGCCTCTATGGCCAAAAACATTACTGTAAGCCTTGGGGCCGACTTTTAATTAATTTGGCTCAATTTGGATTCAACTTGAGCTTTATACGTAAAAGTATCTAGAAGAACTTACTGGAGGAGTTCATTTCTCTATGACTTGTTCTCCATATTCTTCTGGATGAGCATTTCGTGACGAAATGGAATGTTATAAATTCCTCTAACTTTGCATTTAGCCAGTGGTTATTTGATAAAATGGCGAAAAGCGAAAAATTGAAAATTGAAAGCACTGCTATGAAAAATTAGTTCAACGGAGTTCAGATAATTGTAATGGTAGCATGAAGGGAGAGATGTAACGTGACATTGAGTTGAACGATTTTATCAAAAATACATCTTCGTGAGAAAAACATTGTGTGTTCGAAGTCTGACTTGCTCAAACAATATAAAGTAAGTTCGCGTATGACACAACCGAATTACCATTTTAGTAGTGCTGTAAGATCATCATTCGCAAAAGGCAAATGCCCTCAGTCCTCCGTCGATAGCGAGGTAATATGAAGACCAACTATGCCTTATCGCCCTAGTAAAATGAGCGTATCATGTATACTGCCACAGCAGTCGCGCAATGTCAGCCAGAAAATAAAAACGCCACAGCACAGATAAAAATTCCATGCCGTAGAATACTTTTACAGAATGCTACCGGTTGCAAGAATTAGCGGAAGTCAGATAAATGTCCAGGGGCCGCACAGCGCTCAGGCGTCGTCCCGACTGCTTGCGTGGCAGGCTCGAGCAACGCAGGAAAATTCAATGCGATGTTCTTCGAATGCTCCAGAAATAGATAAGTTGTTTTTTGTTGCCATTTATGGCCCCGGTTACTTGTGCCCTTACTTGTTTACAAGCTGTTAAGGTGAGATAGAAAGGACGGGAAATTTCGGCCGTTCCGTAAAGAGCAACAAGGTTTTTTTGACTTACTATACTGCTCGTGTGAATAACTTTCATGTGCTCTGAACAGTACGTTAAATACTGAAATTTTCTTCACAAGCTGATTCATGTAAAGGTCTGTATTTTCTACAATAAATGCAAAATTCCCTCCTATTAGAATTACCTAAAATTACTTTTTGAATAAAGCAGTTGATTATACAAGCAAAATGTTAGCATTTGATAAAAATTTTTGTTTACTTCAGTTTTGATTTATTCATTTACCGCTTCAAAAATATCACGAACAGCGACAGTTTCTAAACGAAACTGCTGCAGGTCGACCAAAGCAGAAAAAATGTTGACGAATATTTCAACAAACTAGGAATCTATTTATTGAGTTTCTCACATGATTTTGAAGAAGTAGCTTCAACGTTCAAAACGTTTGAAATGTTTTTAAAGTTTTAGTCTTCAGCTTGAACATATTTATATTTATATATTAATATGCTTGTATCTATGTATGTCACACCCACCACCAATAAATACAAAGACCATTGTGGTATCTATGCTACAACTTGATGATAAACTTCCACTCTTAAGGACTCTAACCGCGAATTATTCGCGGGTCCTGCAGCTAGTTTGTATAATTTTACCCAAGTTTGACGAAATATTTTTTCCACACGAAATCAAATATTTCACAGGATCTGCGTCTGGTGAGAGAGGTCCTCACCTAGTGCTACCAGTGTAAATTTTTTCTGCAGTGAGGTATATTACCAAATTCTGCTCCGTCAGAAAATGCATTTCAAATAGGTTTTCAGTTTGTTAGCCCAAAGAATTTGAACTGCCTCATCACTCGTGTTCAATAGATATTTTGTCATTTTTATTTTTTATCTTGCTTTGGAATCCTTTGTAGAGTTCTTAAGAAATTAAATCAAATCCAAAACGAAAAAAATTGAAGAGATGCTCAAGCCTTGTATTGTAAATTTTGAGGAATTTTCATATTCCTTTATGCTATTTTCACGGTTATTAACTTCTGAAATTGTTCTGGATAACTATTCAATAAAGCAGATAGAGTCTTACAGTCACTAACAACTTACCTCAATAACACATGATTCTTCTTTTCCTCAATTTTTAGTTATCATTTGGAAATTGTTAGGTTTCAGCTTCAATAATTTCCAACAGTGAAGGCGACTGGATGCGCCGTGAATGGAGACGTCAAGGACCACTATTGTCTTCTAACTCCCCGCGTTTTGTACACCCCTTTGTAGGGATTCTTGTATTTTCTAAACTTCCCTGTCACAGTGGATATCCAGGTCACAATTATGGCAAAGCAGTCCCTGTTCTTGGATTGCTTTAAGAAATTTTTGGGTGAAAATTTTTTCCATTGTGGGAACTTTGTAAAGTCGCCTGTAACCTTCATTCATGCTTCTTAGCCACAAGAGAAAAGTATATCAGAGAAAACACCAATTAAACTATATATCAAACGAGTAATAAAATTTTAACTGGTGGAAAATGCATCATTCTTTGATGAAAGCAATAACTATTCAGTATTTGCTTAAGCTTTCTCAACACAAATTCTAAGTTACTCCCGAAACGCATGAGTGGCGTGGCAACAACGCCCACAGACGACACAATGGACATGCGGCTTCTAACTGCTGACGTACAGCAGCAGTTTGAATTTGAATCCAAATTTAAGATGTCAGGTTACCACAATTAAAGGACAAAAAATCATTTCATCAGCATAATGGAATGATATTTGGAGCTGTAATAAGATCATGTGATTAGTCAGATTGCCAGACTGGAGGATGTTGGTGAGATACTATTTAGTATGTGGAATTGGTACTTTTCTGTTGTAGGTTATTTGGAAGTAAATGAAGTTAAACGAAATATTCACCGATGCTCAAAGGTTTCAAATTTCTGATAGATCCTGTTCTCAGAGTTGATTGTAAAACCTTCATTTTACCTCTTATTTCAAATAACACACTTTTTCTCCTCCAATTACAGTCTTGAAAACGTCAATCTCGACAATCAGCCTCTATGTGAGAGTTGAGAATAATAATTATTTCACTTTTCAATTCGACGTTCTGCTTACATTGAACCATGCACAGAATCGCACAGTGATGAGATTTCAGAGGGTATTCTACGCTTATGACTTATGAGGAATGATATTAAGTATCATAGTATAATTAGCTGTTGACTGCTGTACTCACTGTAAATTTTGAGATGCACAGTATCGTAGCGGGGCTTGGAGAGCGGGTTGTTCTCAGACCGGCACGTGAAGGGCTCACTGACGAGGGCGCGCGTCAGAGGGCCTAGTGTCAGGAGGTTCACAACTCGCCGGCCCTCCACCGTCTGACTGCCAGGTTCCACGTGACTGATGTTGTCCACGAGCGTGTTGCCCTGCCACCAAGTCACTACAGGCTGAGGGAAACCTGGGAAACAGGGAGAGCGAATGTGAGACGTCGCCGAACGACAAATTTCATTACATGTCCCTGCGTCACTAACGTTGCCGGGTAGCAGGAAACCAAGATAAGTCAAGAAACTGTCTTTCGAAGGCCTAAGAGCTCCTCAACAAAAGTAATACGTACCGTAGCCAGAGGAAAAAATAAGAGGATGAGAAATAGGTTAGTAGAGTTTTTTATAGCAGAAGCGTGCATGAATTATTTTGTGTCGATAATTGTTGAACTATGAATGAAGACTAAAATTTCCGAGCCTTTACAAACACATTTCAGAGTGAATCCCAACATCAGCTGCAATACGCAATTAAATATATACAATGCACAATTAAAAATACATATGTGCAAACAATTGTTTATATTTTAGGAATTAAATGTTCATAAAAGACGTACTTATATTGCTCTTTTCCTTTATTAGCTTCTAATAAGCTAGTAAAACCTAGTTCAAATTCGTAGAATTCCTTCTCTATGCAATATATCTCATTAAACTTCTTCTTAAGTATATTCTTAATTCCTGAGATTATGTATTTTAGGGGTCTATGAAATTACCCCGAAACGTTTGTATAAATAGTGGGTCAAAAGTCACGAAGGGATTTTAAAATCTAATAACTTCTTAATTTTCGTAACTACAGTCATGGAAATTAAACACGGCATCAAAAGATTATACAAATTTATGGAACAAAAATGAAAAATCATTCATATCTGATAAATGACGTGTTTTAAATGGCGTCCATTTCCAGCTTTGCACATCGGTGCCCCTTTACAAGACATGCTCCATGACGGCTGCGAGGGCTCCCCGGTTTCGGTTCCAAGTCCTAATTCCATTCGGGATGTTCTCGTTTAATTTTCCAAGGGTCTTAGGTTTGTGTACGTACATCTTGTCTTTGAGATACCCATACAAGAAGAAGTCAAGGTTTGTCAAGTCTGGGGAATGCGACGGCCAGTTGACATTGCCTTAGTAGGAGATAATCCCATCTCCAATTCATTGGCGCAGCAACTACACTGTCTCTCTTACAGCACAAGCAGTTGCTTCATCTTGCTGGAGCCTTGAATCTATCCTATTTTGAATTATCGGAGGCAGAAAGTTCTCGGTCATGGCTCTGTAATGCTTTCCAGTCACCGCGACAGCGTCTCCATTTTCGTCCTCAAAGAAATAAGGCATGATTCTCTCATCTGCTGCCCTTGCGCCCCACACCGCTCACTCTATGGCGTGCAACTCTCTTTGGTGTGTTGCTCTCGGACTCTCAGCGCCCCGAAAACGGCAATTTAATTGGTTAATGAACCCCTTGAGATGGAGGTGAGTTCCATCAGATATGACCGATTTTTGCGTAAAATGTGGGTCGTTTCCTACCCATTCCTGAATTCTGAGGCCATATTGTAGCCTAGGTTCACAATCTTGGGGTTTCAACCGTTGAGCAAACAGCACCTTGTAAGGAAAAAGGTCGAGGGCGCCGAGAAGTTTGCGAAGTTCATGATACTCCAAATTGTTTGGAACGTCTTCGAGTCGATGCTAAGAGATTCTGTCCAACACTCTCGCACTCTTTCCCTGGTCTCATCATGACGGTGCGAGGTGTCCCAGCTTGGGACACTCACAGCTCCTAGTTCTTCCAAGCGACGAACCAATTGTGTTCACAGTTGGGGCGTCTCTTACTTGAAAATGCAGGCGATTTGCTTTTTGTGTTGAATAATTGACTCCTGAAGTTGATAAAAAAATTTCACAACCAGAGATAGAACTTAAAATTTTGTTTTTATTTTCTAGCATCCTAAGAAGTGTGCTTCTCTTGTTTTGAGTCTTTTAAAGGATACAAGCTTCATCGATACAATTTCAGGTCGGGCATTTTGTGTAGTTACCTATATTAGGGTGCTCAGTTTCATGACTATAATTTTAGAAAATTGTAAAATATAACTGCTCTGTCATCTGTGATTGTTTGCTAATTTTGATAACGATGAAGAACGTAATAACATAATTTATTTTTTGAAGCATTCATTCCATCATTCACAATGCATCTCAAGAAAGGCATTTAAGAAAAACATTCCCTGGTACCTTCATCATCATTGTAGATTTTTTGTAGCAGATTTCCTGTTTCTTGAAAATCATTTACATCATCCGATAAATAATAAATTAAACGAGTAGTTTCAAAGCTGAGTGTCAAAAGAGTCGAGTAGTTTTCGTTTCTATCTTGTTTCTAAGTACAAGAATGATTGTTATTTTTTAGCCTGCGAATATAAGAATTACTCTAGCTAGTATTCGTTCACTTTGAACTACAAAGTGGACATCAAATGAAAAGGCATATAAAAGGCGTCCTTCGTTAGCGCTGCATCATTTAAAAACGTGTCGCTACGAGGGGAGCTAGGGAGCTGTATGGGCAGCCCCTCGTAGTTATCGTAGCTCAGCTCTGCTAATCAATGTGCGGTCGGAAGAAAAAAGCCTCGTTTTCTAAGCGAACATTTATCTGTGACCATTCCGAGCATTAAAAAGTGCCTAAATAAACGTTTATCTAATTTTTTTATTCTCTAAATATCAAAATTGCTCCTATCATCGTAACGTTAATTAAACAAATATAAACAGTGCTTTATTTATGAACGTTTTGTAAATAATTAAAGAAGCTAAATATTTTTTCATGCCTGCTAAGTTAATTCGAGGAAGTCATTTACTGCAAGGCGTGGCAAGTGAAGTACATTGTCCTCCACCGTACACAATTACTGATGTTCACTCGATTTCGTGACAACTTTCAGATTTTAAAATACTTTTCTGAAAAATGAAGTTGCTTCGAAGAAATGTGATTTCACTTTCGTGTATTATAACACACCTAAATTATTGAGCAATGGTGACATTTCAGGAACTTTTACTTTAAGAAAACAAGCTTGAGAAACGTGAAGGAACAAACCGCCCCCATCTCTATCGTTAGGTACTTCCCAGAGACTTTTGTTGGCCGCTGCACGACTTGACCTCGCGGCTCTGGAGAACAACATTTACAAAGTTCGACCAAAGGGAACTTTGGTCGTACAGATCAGAGGCGAGGGTTTTTGAGTCCATAGAAGGGAGCAAATCAGAGCGAATCGCTTCAATGCTTTGTCAAGTCAGAGGCGAGTGGCTGTCGCCGACATCCAACTTACGTGCGCCAGTCTACTCATTCATCCTCGTCTCGCTTGGCAAAAGTTCGCCGCTTTGAGTTTCTCGTTTAGCGGGAAAATGCAATAGAAAACTTTCCTCCATGCTATGGAAAAATACACAATGGAATGAAACACTGAGTTTGGTCAAAAGTTTTTATTGATCAAAGCTTTCCCCGATGTTCATAAAGGATCGCTCTACTTATACGTTAGTGCAGTGGGAGTATAAAAAGTGTGAATAAAAATAAGTTTTTCTGGCGATTAAAACAAAGTGCGGTAGTAGTTCATATTAAAAGATTAATGGCTCAGTAAGAACGTTGGAAAAGCGTTGAACTTTTAGAATGTTGGCTCACCTGCTGCTATGATGGTTGAATTCGTCTCAGTTTTCAACAAATGTTTCATTTCAGGAGCAGTGTGTCTAGACGCATCTATTTCATTGTATCTGATAATTATAGCGTGATTTAATATGTTTTGCGTATCCCTTCAAATGAAATTGACTTTAACTGGCGAAAATACTTTGCCCTAATATAACCTCAAACCCTGAAACTTTTAGAGTAGGAAAAACGCTAAGAATTTTTCATAGTTATGCACATCTGCAGGCTGATACTGAACAAATATTATACGAGAACGTCAATTTAAATTTTTCTGATTGCATAACAAAGTATTTCAGATTATTACCATCTGTTAATGAGCTTTGACGGTTGAGTAATATAAACGGTAATCGGAAAATTCATGCCATCTCGGGTAAATTCGTTCTTTAGAACATAATAGGGATTTCTACGTTTCAAGAAACATACAGTACTTCTCACAACCTATTTTTATTCATTGGTTGGACAACTACCAGTAAATATACAGGTTTTTTCATGCAGACCTATGACTTTTGTATCAAATTACTTTTTTTCTTACGAAATTACTCCGGACTGAAAGTTCAATCTAAATTTTCCCCGAATCTGGATTTTTATTATTAAAATTCCCTGTAAATTTGCAAGATACCACTTGCATGGTTAAACTTTCATTAGCAAAAATTTAAAAAGTTACACATCTTATTAGATGTTTATTTCACAGGACACCACCAACCTCCCACAACCGTGCACGTTAGGTTGACGATGTCGCCCTCGTGAAATGGCCCCTGGATGACGTCTTCGGTCGACCGCCCCACTCCGTGTTGCCACAACGTGATGTTCGGACCATGAGTCGGATTTTCTGCAATAAGATAACATTCACCAAGTGGTGTCAAGATAAAATACAGTTTGATTGCATCTGCATAGGAATTTCATATTCAAAAGTGAAATTACTATGCCCGTGCATGGAATTTTGAACTAGATATTTTTCAATAAAATCAAAAGACTCTTGCTTTAGCTTAATTTAACAGCATTGAGATGTATCTCACACGAAATAAAAAAGGTGTTCAATCGGGAGTCGAAGCTGAGACCCTGAATGTTTAGAATAGGGAAATTATTTGTCTCAATTTTGTTACAGCAACATCCTCCGATTTTTAGCTACTCTGTAAGCAGTTTTAAAAGGCTCAGGGAATTTTTTTTCGCAATTTTCATGAATCCTTGAAAACCTGAGCCTTAAACTATACATGAAACTTGTGCGTGCAAAATATACTATGCATAGTTTTCGAAATGCTAAAAAGGACAGTTCTCCAATCAGGAATCATACCGACGCCGTGAAGAATGTAGTAGTAAAATATTGCAATCTGTTGATATCACCTCAGGAGAGCATGGTCATTTGACTGAATTAATAGTAAAGATGCTGTAAATGTATCGAAATGGGAAAAATGATATAGATTAGCAGAATTATCCTACATCCGAGAATAAAAAACTATCAGTCAGGGAATAGCGAT
>VOMN01029942.1:0-30850 GCA_014899125.1 Orchestia grillus
GACGTACGGTGGCTTGGCCTGGATAGAGTACGCCATGGTATCAGCATTTCCCAAATTTAATACTCCGGCCAATAGATTTGACAAGAATTTTGAAATTGCAGTCTGCAGCCTATCTAGTAATGTACTTCATTAATAGTTCTGAATAGAGGAGATACTTCTAAAGTTTTGCTCAAGGCCACAGAAGTAATCCCTCTGCGTTTCAAAAACATCAGTTCCAATGGAAGCTGAGGTCTGCTCTCGACAATCTACCTGATTGGGCTGGACGCAGAACAGAAATATTCCAGGTCCAACGGTAAAAAACTGAAGGAGAAAGTCTTTCTGGCCTCAGGCATCAGAGAAATGAGCTCATTTCCAATGAGCATCATCGAGGCAATGGAGGCTGCTGACAGCTTGCTTCAATGATCGGCATCAGACGAGGCAATGCTGACAGCCTGCCTCAATGGTCGGCATCAGATGAGGCAATGCTGACAGCCTGCCTCAATGGTCGGCATCAGACGAGGCAATGCTGACAGCCTGCCTCAATGGTCGGCATCAGACTTTCTTTCACTAAGTCCGGAGCTGAGACGTTGGGCTGCAAGAACACCACTATGACTGTACATACCAAGTGTCCAGCGTAAAAAAAGGACCGTGAAATAAGGCTGAGCGGAATTTCAATGCACAATACTGAAAGAAGAAAAAAACATGTGCCAAAATGAAACAAGGCGCTCCAGCGGAAAATACCGCTTGCGCACCAACTACTGGGACGAGCTGTGTGAACTAACATAGAGTTCAAATATCATATCATGTTTTTTAATTGTCAGTAAATATATTCACCGACTTAACCACGCTCTAACATAAATTGAGAAAGCTCCAACTACTCGGACTAACTCCTGATGTTGTAATTAAATTAGGAACTGATGGTTTAAAGCGATACAATAACGATGAACTTTTTCACGTATTCGTGCAACACTACGCCCACTGTTTAGTCTCGAACATTTGCTCTGAGAAGGAAATATATTTTTATTGACAAATCGAACGATATCATTCATGATGTGTGAATGACCTTTTTAAGAATTTTCACTGCACAAAGAAATAAGAGTTTATTGAGAATTAGTCAAAACTTCGTAAAACGTGAGATTCGCACGACCAGTTGCGTATGGCGGGCGAGAGAATTAGAAAAGTGGTATACGTTTCAGAAGCGCTGGGTTTGTTTCCTACAAAGCTCAAATTTACTATGAGAGGGCGAGTTGATAAGTTTCCACAAGTTCTGAACAATCTTTTAAAAGAATTTAGACACCTCCTCGTTGGTTTCTGAATTGGATACTTGACTAAGGCTAGGTCGTCAGGTGCAGCTAGGAAGCAGGACTGCGTTCGTTTTGTTGAATTAAGGGATGATAAGAGTCTAATTTCAGGCCGGCGAGTGCACATAATGCAGAATGCAATGTTCTCTCACACAGAGCTCAAAGATCATATAATGTTTTTAATTATCAATAAAGATATTCACCGGCGTAACGACGCCCAAACAAAAAAAAAGAGAAAAACAAAAAACAAAACTAAAGATAATCCACAGTCGTGAGCACAGTTTCCAATTCACTGTAATGTGGTTTACGACTAAATAATGAATTCACATCGCGTATGCTGTATGTATCCGTCTATAAACTAAAGCTTGACTCGAGAATGCATATGAACTCTGAAATGCTCAGAACAAACAATCCATCAAAACAAGTTTGCAGTTGAATTGAATTCGATTCAACCGAATTCGATTAAAAGTGTCATTAGTGAAGCGAAATCGTGTCGAATTTTTGCTCGGACTGACTCATTGAAGTGATCACACGTGACTTTCACACGCGGTGATCACACGTGACTTTCACACGCGGCGTTCACACGCAGTGATCACATGCGGTGATCACACGCGACTTTCACACGCGGTGATCACACGTAACTTTCACACGCGGTGATCACACGTGACTTTCACACACGGTGATCACACGTGACTTTCACACGCGGTGATCGCACGTGATTTTCACATGCGGTGATCATATGTGACTTTCACACGCGGTGATCACACGCAGATCCCACGTGAGTTTCACACGCGGTGATCACACGCAGTGATCACACGTGAGTTTCACACGCAGTGATCACACGCGGCTTTCAAAAAAAGTCCTACTTGTTTCGCGGAATGCATAATTATATTCAGCTGTGGTCATCCACTGAAATGGACTTTCAGTATACATCTTGAATATCTTGAAAATGTTTGGGCCTCTATGCCCTGGCGACACTGGAGTGCCACCGGTTTGTAATATAACACTTCCACACGCACTTAGCAGAGCACACACTTTCCACAGGACGCTCAAATTAAAAGCAAATTTGCAATTTCAAAGAAACATTGACGTTTGGTAAATACGAGATTATTACCGTGCTTCGAGCCAAAATTTAGTCTTGTAAAGTGTACTTCGTAAATATCATCTTCTAATCAAATTTACTCAAGTACGAGCTCGTTTCAGCAGATCAAATATGATAGTCCGAAACATTTCCCAGCTCACTTGCTTCCCCGAGTGAAGTCTTGAGTGCACAAATGTGGCATGAAACAGAGGACTGCAACTTTCACGTCGCTGGCGTACGGGGAAGGGATAGGTAGCCATTACAGAGATTAAAGCATCTCGAGAATGTAATATGTATCGCAACCTCAGTAATATTTTTAATACTTCTAGCATGCTCTTGCCCATTATGTTCATGCTTCTTGTTTCATCTACGCCTCCCATTTCCTTGGTGTTTTGGTGAGTTGTACCCTAGATACGAGGGAAGAGGGGAGGCAATTTTTCCAGCAAATATTAATTTACTAACGGAAATTTATCCTTTCCGAACGATGCCAGCTCATGCCGTCCAACGCGTGACTTTAAAATTTTCTGAAACATATTGTTCATGATTTGCATTCAAGTGTTCGGCTGTGGATTCTTTTACCTGAATTTCAGCGCTTGCACATCGATTGAACACTTCTACCTCACGCCTTTCAGGAGTACGATATCTGAAAAGCGGTAAAAGTTTCACTCGAACGATGACTAATAGCGATGATAAATGTTCAGACTATAAATGTAATTATTGTGGGCACGTCCTTGAGAGCTCACAGCAGATTCTGCTGTTTGGACAGAATGCTTCGTCTAGTGTGAAAACATAAATAAGAATAAAATATCATACATTATTTTCTGTAATGCATTAGTTTTCTAAAAAGGTATACAAAAGTTCTCTAGCGTCGATATGAGACCTGTCAATCGCATCTACTCTGGTTTCTGTTTTTCTCAGAATATTGAAACCTATGAAACGAGAGCTCGTGTATGTATCGGAGCATACACTCCGCTTTACTTTGTATTGTGTAACGCAATCAAATGTGGTGTACAAATCGTACGTATTGGGCGAGTTATCAACAGAGAATTCATCAAATATCTCAAAAGAACAGACGAGATCACAGAGTGCGCGCTGAGCTGTGTTGCGCAGTGACCATGAAGGGTTCGGAGAGTTGTCTGCAGGACAGACGTATATCAACCAATAATTTATAGTATCAACATAACTTAAAGCATCAACTCATCATTTACAGTACCAACATCATTTAAAATATTAACTCGCAAATTAAAGTATCATCATTTAAAATATCAAGTCATAATTTAAAGTATCAACATCATTTGAAACATCAACTCCTCATTTGAAGTATCAACATCATTTACAGCGTCAACTTATATTTTGTAATATAAGCATCATTTAAAGCATCAACTCATAGTTTAAGGTATAAACATTACTTACAGTATCAACTCATAAGTTAAAGCATCATAATCATTTAAAGCATCAACTCATAATTCAAAGTATCATAATTATTTAAAGTATTATCTCATAATTTAGAGCATCAGCATTATTTAAAGCATCAACTTCTAGTTTAAAGCATCATCATCATTTAAAGCATGAACTCCTAGTTTAGAGTATCAACATCATTTAAAATATCAACTCATAAATTGGAGTATCAATATCATTTAAAATATCAATTCATAATTTAAAGCATCAACATCAAAGTATCAACTCAAATCTGCACGCGCTTCAGTTTTTCTTTCATAATCATTTTATCCATTTTTCATGGTTAAAAATTGACGTTAAATTTAATAGACGTTCTGATTAATATTTAAATTGCTATTTTGACGTCAGCCTGGTGTCTTCGGGGACATGAGTTCATTATTCCAGCGAGCTGCTCGTATCACAGAGGCCCGAGCGGGGCCTTGTTCTTATTTCAGCGAGCTGCTCGTAACACGGAGGCACGAGCGGGGCCTTGTTGTTCTTATTTCAGCGAGCTGCTCGTATCACCGAGGCACGAGCGGGGCCTTGTTGTTCTTATTTCAGCGAGCTGCTCGTATCACGGATGCCTTGTTGTTCTTAGAAAATTTCACAGAGCTAACATAATCGTGAAGGTGCCCCAACGCTTCATAAAATTCACAAATATTTAAGAAGAAAGAAAATATTCTTTCATCAATCAAGGCTATGGCAACAAGGGGCAAATATACTATTTTTTATGGCAAGGACTGAACTTCCCAAACTTCACGAGAAATCAATCTAATTTGTTTCACATCAAAGATTATTAAAAGAAGAATATTTCTATCAAGGAACAGCCACTCATCACAGCGAATAAAAATGCAAGTACATTTATTCAAGTCCTTTGATCTATCGATTTCACGCAAAACTCGATCATGATCAAAAACCGCGCTGACATTTCTACTTTACAACCACTCCTCTGCAGCACCTGATGAGGAACAACAAGGCGACGACACACATCACGGCACCAAAGCAGTTGACATCGTAAAGGTTAACGAGATTCGTGTTCCAGTTCAACAAAAAAGGTTCCAAAAGTCATGCTAAGCCCGAGCATTTGCAAACATTGTTGAGCCCTTTGCAGGTCCGAATATATCGGCAGTACGAAACAACTCTCATCATTCGATTATTGAAGTGAAAGAAGCTCTTGCACCTGCCCTCTTCACTTAATGCCCTCTCATACCTCCTCTATTTGTGCTGATGCCGAAACGTGTAAGCTATATTGGCCAGGTTTGAAGGTTTCCATGTAACATTATTCGTTGCAACTGACATTGGTGTTTTGAAGTAATTTTTAACACCAATTAACATCATAATGGAGTGATCAGCTCTTCTGGAACAACACTCAACCGGAATTCCACTTTTAAATGAGCTGAGAATTTACTATTTCGTCTAGAATAAAAATGGATGAGGTGCGATATCCCATTTTATTTTTGCCTTTACCCTGAACACGTGGAAACTGGACTTCAAAGCAGAAACATTCGTACTTAAACGGATGATTGAATCTGTCGTTGATTAATATTCCAGCTTATGAAATATGATTATTGTAGTTATTGCCCTCTTCTGCTCTTTTTGTTTTGTTAGGGAAAATATTTTTCACTCAATATTGAAAGTGAATATACATATACATATTTCACTCTCAGTTATGGAAATATTTAACAAGAAAAAACGCTAAAGATGTCTTCCGAATAATTGTACTAAACATGTAATTACGCTACTAAAAAAATGATATTGGTTCTTGTCGCACCGTGATCTGGTACATGCATGGTACATTAAAAATCCCTCCAAGCGTTCAGAGTTGCAAACTCAAATCATCGTATGCTGAAGTCGCTTGAAGGTTCGTATATGATTTGTCTTCATGTATGCCTACGTTAGATGCAATAAATTTCAATTTCCGCGTTTGGCATAGAACGCAAATTGGTTTTCATACATAAATACCGCCGAAACAAGCAATAATACTACCCAGTTAAAAATGTTGTCGTGCCCTGGTAAAATGAAGAAATAATTTAATCAATTTTTCATCGGTTTCCTTGAAACAAATTCGAAGAAATAAAAAAGGGTAACAATAGTTTCGTTCAGTGTCACTGGTAGTCAGTAATGCACCTGCTCTCCTACGACAACAAGCATGAATAACCCTAATGAAAAACGTACAAAACAAACCACTGCCATTGACAAAAGACAAGATATAGGTTTGCACAGGGCTAGGAAATCCGTCAGAGAAGTATCTCAAATAATGGCCGTAGGACTGTGCAAAGAACAATTGCTCAGTGTAAAAACGTTGGTGAAGGGTAGCCATTCCGCGGTAATGCGGTACATTTAAAATTATTAATCCTCGAGACAAGCGTTACCTGAAGCAATTGTCGAAAGCAAACCGACGGAAAAGTATTCAGTAGTTAACTAGTAAGTTCAACAAAGGTCCTAAGAAGATTTTTGAACCCACCGTGCACAAAGAACTAAAAGAAATGGACTTAAGTAGCTGCGCTGTCACCAGGAAACCATTGGTCTGTAAAGCTAGTCGAACGAAACGGATCCAATTTGAAGAAGACCCCAAAGACTGAACTGTAGAGCAATAGAAAAACTTCCTATGGTCAGATGAATCAAGTTCTACTTTGCTTCAGGAAGATGCAACAGTTAGAGTGGGATGGGAAGCCCATGAAGCTTTGGATCCTTTTTGCATCGCTCCAACAGTACAAGCTTCCGGGGGCAGTGTTATCTGAGGGTGCTTCACATGCTCGCAACTAGGTTCGGATACCTTGTGCGGCAACGAAATGAAATCTCAGGATTATGTCAACATCTTAGGTGACAAAGTACACCCATCCATGGATTTTTATTGTCCCGATGGTTCCAGTATTTTTTAAGACGACAACGCTTGGATCCACCGGTCTCATGTTGTGAAAGATTTGTTAAGGGATCGCGACGGATCATTTTCTTTTAAGGAATGTGTTCCACAGTCTCCTGATTTGAACCCTATTGAAAATTTATGGGACCAACCGAAGAGGCTGATAGCCTTAACTTTCTTTCTTTTTTGTTGGAAGATTTTTCTTAACGTTTGCTCGTACTTTCCACAAATATTCAAATAGATTGTTTGCACAATCTTGTAGAATCTATGCTTAGCAGAATGAAAGCTGTAAGCAATGTAAAAGGTGGTATGATGAACTATTAAGCTTGATTGTTTTCGTTATATCCACATTTTTCCAGAGTGCGACAAACTTTTTAGCCAGGGGGTGCGCTGGTAGCACATCTCATCCACAAACGTAGTTTGCCCTGCCAAACGATTTCGAATAATCGTTTTCTCAGCAACTTTAGATTCTCTTTCCCTTTTTACCAAGTTTGTTCATCACTCAGACATTGAAAGACGCGGAGTTTAAATAAAACGATTTCTTTGTAAAAATTGTCTCCAGTGCAGTCAGAAATAAACTTACACCAAACTCTATGTTTAGGCTCCTTGCCCAGATCTTCTCGATCCAGTATGTGACGGACGTTAGAAACTCGTATACTTCAAGCTTGTGTGATGGTTTGCAAACCCCATAATTTTCCCGATTTCAATAAAAGAGCAGAACCCGCAGTTTGCTCCCCCTTCTCGAATTTTCAGAGTTTCCTGTTTTCCTGAACAGAAGTTTAGAGCTCTTTCTGGTCTTAAATTTGAGACTAAAATCACAATCGCAGAGCTTCGCGAGTAAGAACACGGGTGAGTAAGCGAGCGCAGTTGGGAGATGAAACGAAGTGAATTTTGCCTCAATGGTGCTGAAAAGAATCAATCTTGGTGTCAAACTTGAGGGGAAACATAAGCGTTTGAACGACAAATTATTCGAAAAAAATGTGAATTACTGAAAATTTGTCTTAAAAATTATCTCCTTTGGGAACCGTTCATGGCATGTTGCTATCACAGCTGTGCTCTAAATTGAGAAACAAAAAATAAATAATAAACGAGTACAGAATGCAACGCAACTTTTGTAGCTCGTGCTGCTTCGTTCAGAGCCGACAATGACTTTGAGACTATTACTTGAGATCTTGAGTTTCGACTTGGTTTGGTGAGAAGACGGTCGCGCACCACATATCTCGTCCTATTTGGCACGTCCATGTTCATTTAGAAGATTTAGCTTCTGATACTTTGGAATCCGATGGGAGACGAAAAGTGCCAGGCTTTATTTCTCTAATGGAATGTTCGTGAAATCGAAACTCGCGTCCAAAATGCGTTGGGCTTCGGACAAAGTGCAAACTTGATTAATACAAGCGTGAAAAAAAATGTTCTCAGCTCGCATTCCAAGTGTTTACTATTATACATTGCGTTCACAGCGACTCGATTTTCCTGGCAATACTCGTACATTGTAAAACTTTCCATACAACGTGGTGCAAATTTTTCTTTGCAAAATACTAGCGCTGCAAAATTTACCAAGAAACATATTGCAACATTTTTCCAGTAACATATTGATGGACAACAAGCCCAAATAAATTTTACAGATTTCTCATCAAAAAGCAGGTTCTAAAACATAATTGTAGAGCCGTCTCCATTTTAGGAAAGTAACTTAGAATTCAGGCGATGCCCAAGCTGAGCAGCAGTCATCTGTACACAACTGAGCAGCAATGCTAAAGCATGAAAAGTAAGCCGAAGACAGCGCTTTGCTATGAATTTTCAGCATCTATGAATAACTAGAAATGAAGTTAGGGATTTTTGGGACAGAAATTATTATTTTTCTCTGAGAGCGCACATCGCTCTTCATTTGCTGCGAGTCTAGCGCACGCCAAGGACTCAAAGCAATCTAGCTTTGTTATTTTACGACCGACTCGAAGTAGCGGTCGTCTTTCAAAGACAAGCTCTTAGTAGACAGAAAATCTAAAGACAGGACGGTTGATGACTTGGTGCCGCAAATTGCAAATGGATTTGTACTTCGTTATAGCTACCTCCGAGCAACACACACGGAACATGATCGAGCTGTTCTACATGGAGACTTTGTATCGAAGATAATTCCTTGATCGATAGCGTGTATGGATAGATTAGTTGGGGACTGACCAGGACGACATTCATGCATGTAGCTTCAAAAGATATTCCTAGGGATTAAGTGCTCAAGGCATCAGATGCCGTGGCTTCGATCATGTACTACGGGAAGTCAAAAGAGAGAAGTAGGTACAACTAAGCGCGACGTCGCTAAGGTGCTGGAAGGTATCGACCCAACAGTTACAGGAGCCCATGGGATTCATTTACCTGGATCTCATACCATATCAACGCCATTTACTTGTAATTATTTCATTATTCTATATCTCTAATCCATCATCCTTTTTTGACAACGTGGGTGTGAATCAATCAACATCATTTGCCATTTTAATTGCTATTCATTAAAGTTAAATTGGACGGTACAACCGTCGATAACCTCCGATGTAGAACAAAGTCCCGAAATTAGCTGATGATCTCGTACGATTGGCAGCCTCAGGTTTTGACATAGACTTTACACCTTTAATAATTTCTGGTAACGTTGCCATTAAAACGTTATTAACCATTCAATTTGTTAACTCGTCATTAGTCATACACAATGAACATATTTGTCGATTCATTCAAGTGGGCGTGACGTTGTCTCAGTGAGGCCTTATTCAATCACGTGTCTGACAAAACTGCACAATCAATGTTTAACACAAATTTTGCTGTGAAAAATTAAAAGTTAAATACAGATTTATTTGCTAATTTTCAGTATGAATCACGTATATAAAGGGAGGGTTCAGCAAACAGAAAAGGCGACTCTACAACGCGTGGTCGTACCTTGTGTCCGTAGACCGACCACGACGCACGCCATGAGTGGTGGCACTGATCGTACGGAACACATCGCCTCGGAATAATCAGCTTACACCGTAACGTCGCACATCGCGGTCCAAGTGCTATGAATTATTTATAATTGATCACGATTCTGGAATTTAGTGTGTTTATGACATCTCTTTTTATTTATACTGAAAATAACTACATACAACGTAATCCTTTGGGGTCTTTCAGCATACCGAGAAAATATTTGCCATTCCGGTCATAAAAAGTTACAATATGCGAGGCAAGTATTTCACATGGCTTGTTTGCTACAGTCATTCACTTCAGAGTTAGAAATTTAAAACGGGTCAAAAACCAGCTTCAACTCCCAAAAATGACAGTTTTCCAAACGACAGGATCTACTTCAAAAGGTGCAGGGTCGCTTTGAGACAAGCTCGGGAAGCGTGATGTTCGTGATGTTCTATGGTGTACACAGCTGTCGGGTCGCGCTTCACCTTTGCGGTTCTTTTTTACGACAACCTTGTTGCGAATACTGTCTTTATCGAACAGAGCTTCGAAAAACAATCATAATTGACAGTGCAAAATGAAATTGTAAAATAATACGACTTTTTTTTCTGACAATAAGTTGAGAGAAATAGAGGTACAGAAATTAAGCAGTTAAGTACGTGATAGTTCCAGTAGAATTGATTATTGGCATGGTTTACTGACTAAAATTACTTAATTTATCTAAAATAAATTGTGTGTTTGTTCAAATTAAGCTGCAAGTAAAATAAAGCTCTATCAACCATCCCATTCACATGAGGTTATTGGATGTTATGTAAGACCTTTGCAAAAATTCTTCATCAAATTTTGTTTACGGAATAATTGTTTTGAAAACAACTCGAATGAAAGACCAAAATTAATTCCGAGACAGGTATATTTTGATCGAGCAAAATATAAGAATTTTACCCAAGGGATTTTGCACCACAGATTTTGCCGTCGAAAAGTCATTGAAAAGCGCCGAAGAAATGTAAGTTAGTTGCGCAGAAGCCGAGTAAAAATTCAAAGAAAGTGGAGCACTGAATTCTGCGCGACTTTCTGTCGGAGGCTTGAAAGGAAGTCATTTCGGCGTTGATTTTTGTGCGGATGGAGTGCGCTGTCGCTCGCTGGGAGTGAGGAAGCGGCTTACGTACCAAATTTAAAAGCATCTCCAGAGAGCTGGCAGGAGCCCTCACTGATACCAAGCTCAAACCATTGGGGAGAGCTGCACCAGGCGTTCACCGTTAATTTTTTCAACTAGAAAATAAAAGTATAGGCATTCTAAAACTGTCCAAAAATTGGGAAATAGAGCTAGAGAAGTGTTGATGAATCTATAGAGATGGCGCAATTCTACAGCTTGATAACGCGAACACTGACATTATAATTTGAAGTTTATATGAAATTTATTATATTTGTAGTATTTCTAGCTTAAATATGTTTTTTCATGTGTGTCAGCCTTTAGAGCATTTGATTTATGTTTGCAGTATATATTAGTATCATTGACTAAACCATGAAAAAAGTTATAAAATTGGGGTAGGAATTAGTACATAATAATTGCATATGTGTATGTTTTACTTGCCGAATAGCACCCGCCTACAAAATTCTAGTCAATGTTTTCATGGATTCAATATTGAAACACAAACCTTCACTGCTTACTGATGACATTTTTGAGAATTCTGAACGACAAATTTACAAACATAAAATACACACCAGATGCTCACCGTTAATAATTACAGGGCGAGAATAATATCTTAACAAATTATTCGATTAACTGCACTTTGTTTAAGTTTTCATAGCTGTACATAATGTGAGCTCACCTACAACTAGGCAAACTTGCTACTCGAGATCTACAACAGACCACGTCAAAGATCTATGACAGATCTACGTCGCCAGCCTGAGTACGGCGAGTGACAGCACGTAGAGCTCCACGGAGCCATGCGCCGGTCTCACCTTCACGCGCCGGACCCTCCACGGAATCTCGACAGGATCCAAACGGCGACTGTGTTGTGGGTACAACGTTGTTGCCTTTTTGAGAGGAGCAAAGTAGACTATGACTCGTAAAAGATTTTGGGAGAGCATTATGACTTCACTAACAATTGAGTCTAAGCGGCCATGAGAACTACGGTGTATGGTTCTGAGTTGATCTCGAATGGGAGGTTATATCATCACATATTTTACGAAGTATAGATAATATTTAATGCTGGAGATACTTGAATGACAAATTATGTATGGGCTAATAACATAGGCAAGTAAATTGGCTATTATAAAACCGAGTCATAAACATTTAAACCGGATCGTGAAATTTGGTTTATGCGTGAGCTTGACTGCGGTGAAATGAGTTTTAAACGCATGTTAATTCAAGCGATTTTATTATCAAGTAGCAGACAAACACCTCAGAAAGTGGTAGCGCACGACATCTGTACGTCGCTCGCGTGTTTCATTGGCAATATCATTTAACTTTCCGAGGCTCAGGACACACTAATGCATTATGAGTTATTTGAGTAGTACTTATCAAATAATAAATTCAGCTCGGTCACTTGAGAGTCACCGCAGAGAGTGTTTCAGCTGCGTCTTCTTTTGCAAATTATTTTTTGTAGATTACTGCAATGCGGTCCTCGTGTTATTTAATTTAAAGAGTATTATTCTCAATTTATCTAAACGTACAATCCTAATAAACACCCAAAAGCGCAGTTACAATTTGCATAATTTCTTTCACACAACCACAAATTATCCAAAACTAGTAAACGCAACCTGTGACGGGACACCTGGTTCGTGTACAAAAATGCCGTAAAAAAGATAATGAAATCTAAAAATTTGATAATTTGATAAAATAATATGTGTTTTTCTCTCTATTCCTAAAAGCAAAGATCACAATTTAATTGCATTGACAAATGAATCATGATAGATTACGTTACATTACGATCCAGCTCGTCAAGGGTTGAGAGGTCGCTTCATACCTCACGAATACCTATATGAGTGCACCCATTGACCTACAGAAAAGAGGAAAAAAAACATACAGTTTAAATCAACCACATTCACTATTGTAATGATGTCACGGGCAAACAAATTTGCAAATAATAGGAACACAGGGAACGCGAATGCATTTTCAGCGAGAAATTAAAGATATGTTGGCACAGATGACATGAGTACGTAGGCCACCATAAATAAGGCGCTGGCAAAGTTACGAAGAATCTCATATTACAGGAAATCAATACCGCTATCACTTCTCCCAGTACAAAACCAGATAAATTAACACAATTTACCTCGAGCTCCAACACATTCGCCATCGCATTTTCTGTTAATCACTCGCGCACTTTCGTTGACGTGTGTTAACTACACTGAGGTGCTCTAATTGCTGCTTCCTGCTTGATGCGATGTCCATGCAGCGCCAGCCAGCTGTGGCTGCATCTCCTGGGTACCGGTGGCTGCTGCTGCTTCATGTTTATATTCTCTCAAACGAGGTGTTCTAACGCCTCGACGCCATCTGACTGCGGCGATGTTGTCGACGCACGTGTGGCTGTGGTGGTGGGGCTCAATTTTTCAACTTCCACTGACGATGTACTGCGGCTCCCGGTAGCTTACGATTGCGCGGGTTGATTTTTAGGCAAAAAACGGTACTCTAAAGTACTAAAGCCCCAGGGTGGATGAATGTATGTATGTGTCGCTGCGAGACGGGGTGATAACTTGAGGGGCACTTAACTGCGGGACAATGTTGTAGTAATAATCCGTACGCGTGGTAAAAGTTATATGTCAAAGGTTGCAGGCACTTACAACTCCGCCTACAACTCCGCTGATCACTGAGTGCACGTTCGAATTTGTCGTAAGTGCGGCCAGCCGCCCGCAAGGGCGTCCCGGGCCTAGGCTCTCCACCTGTCGCATAAAAGATCGAACCCCAAGATGCTACGCTTGAGGATCCTAACTTTCTAATTGCCTCGCTCTCTTTTTCTACCCTTTTTCTTGATTGGTGAATTTAAGTCTACTTGTCCCAAATCTACTTCTGAATAACGCCCAGTTTGACCCAGTTTAACCAATTGCAATTCTCTTGTGTTACGCTCAAGTGTTCCCTAAGTCCCGCTTACAGCTCTCTGATGAATTTTTTTTCCTTACGAGTTTGTTTGAAATTCCTCGGTTAAGCCATTACTTGCTTTCGAGGACCTTTCTTAAAAGTGATTCCCTTCGAGAACCACAGACCCCACTTCACTCGGACATTTTTGGAGATTTATGTGTTGCTCTAAGAACGAGATCTCTCTACTCGTGAGAGTATGGTCAATGCCACCCGCGAAGTCTTTAAGTTGTTTCTTAAGTTGCTTTTCCAATTTTCCTCAACAAAGTTTCTTACCAAGAAAACCATATTCCTTCTCATATTCCTAATTTCCCCACACCCTGTTAAAAATGGTGAAACAAACGAGGTTAAATGTTTAAGATGCCCTCTTATTTACGGTAACAATGACAAGAAATAATGTTATTTTCAACATCACTGATAAGGACTGTTTAACATGAAAGTCTCGGTATTAGTTTAGGAATATGGACCTTAGAATTTACTCCTATCTAAATCCTTAAGAGTGTGATAGAGAGACGGACCAACCCACCAAGCAAGCAACAACTGTGTATCAGTACATAGTGGGATTAATTATGAGTAAGAACAGGTCCGGTACGCCCAGGCTCCATGTGTTAGCACAAAGAAACACAAGGTTCATCCATACTATCCATTTTTGGAGCGAATTTTGAGTTTTTTAACTTTCCGCGAACACGAACACACCTTGCGCGCTGGCAAATTTTGGTGTGTTTGTGTTTTCCAACAGGTTGGAAAACTCCGAACACAAACTTTCGTAGAAACAGCGAACAGTCGCTGATTTATGTATGTACTGTGCTAATAAATATTTAATTGTATGGGAAACGGTTAGTTTGGTAATTTATTCATTTGATAATAGCTTAATATTATCATGTAAGACTATTTTTTTTAATTAAGGATTAGTTCTTTGAATATAAATAGAAGCTGGAAGTTGCATAAATAGTAGCTGGTAACCTGCAGGCATGACATTAGAAGATCAACGGCTTCAGATTTTTCAAACTCGAGTAAAAACTCATTATTTATAGAAAAAACACCAACCTTATCAAAAACTGCTAAAAAATCAAGTTAAAACAATAGCATACATCAAATTTGTACACGTATTCAAGGAGCAGTGTCGTTTGTTCATATTCTGCACTCGTACAACTTCATGCGGCCAAAAGCACAGTCTGAACACGATTCAGAAGAGTTTGTATTTTTGCTTGCGTTTCAATGTGTCCGTGATTGTCGAAAATTTTAATATTGCAGACACGCTTTAAACTGGGTTACAGCGTCCATATTTCCCAAGTTATCGCAACCTTGAAGTGGAGTGCGTTTTCAACAGAATCGGCATTCAAAATTTTGACAAAATACATGCGTCCACGGTAAATAGGATACTAGTTCACAATAAATGAATGGCATTATTTAAGAGGAAATAATATAGAACATTTGTTTTGATACATCGAGTGAAAAGCGGACAAAAAGGAAACAGCTCCAGGTATAATGGTTCAGAACAGATTTTTCAGCAGGGTCGCACAATTCTGCACAAAGGGACATATTTTTGCTAGGGCAAAAGGATTTTTGCAGAACAACGGAGTGTCTCCCTTGAACAAAGGAAGCTTAAGCCTCCCATTTCCCACTTATCTCACGCGTCAGTAGGCATAAGGCATAGAAAACCCAACGATGCACTGTTTGTCAACTGTGTTAGTTGAAGAACAGAAGAGAGTGGATCATCGTACCATGGACTGAGCTGTCTCATACTAACCATTAATTTTAGAACGCTGCTTTTACGCGTAGAATAAGAACTCTCCTCGCCACAAAAGATGAAGACAATTTTTTTCAAAGCAACACTCTTCCTCGAGCGAATCCGAGCCAGCCAGGCCTTGCAGCCCAGCCGGGCTAAGACAGCAATCTGCGCAACTCAAACTTTATAAAGAAAATCCCATCTCAAGTTTGTCATTTTATACTTTGACTTCACTGCCACCTGAGCAGTACTATCATTGTATTCCTGCTTACATCACCTCTTCTCAAGCCGAGTGTAATTGCATTTTGTCGTTTAGGATCCGTTCGTGGAAATCTATGGTCAACTGCCTCCCGATTTATGTTGTGTTCCAAAATTGTGTCTAGAATTCCCATTAATGTCATCCTCAGCTGGCGTCGGAGCGTCTGCAATTTGTTAACTTCTTATCCGATCAGTTTTAAAAATGTTCATGCTCGGAGGATCTAGAAAAGGACCACAGCAAATTCTTATTTAATGTCGCCGAATAAGTACAAAACTAAGCACCTCCAAAACACGTAACCATTACAGAATTTAGGAAAAATTGGGGGACAGGCTGTCGAGTTCTTCTTGTTTTATTATTAAGGCCTTCAAAAGAACCTTTATTAATTCCAACACGTTTTGCCGTTGGGTTTCCAATGCCTTACAACTACTGGCGTTGTGAGGAATGTGAGGAATGTGTGGGTTAAGCTTCCTTTCCCAAGGGAAGTATTCCCTGGTTACGTAAAAAACCTTGCCTGAGCCAGGATTGAACCCTGAACGTCTCGGCTGCGAGGCCATCACGCTAATCAGTACGCCATGGAGCCCAAAAGGGTGAGAATTGGACCGGGGGTCTATCATGGAATAAATAAAACTTTCCCCATGTTGAAAATTGAACATGATTTACAGTGATAATATTTCACGCAAGAAAGCTGGCGTTAGCGTTCAAACAACTACAAATTTTCATTGTTTAGTATCATCTCCTCATGGTTCTACCACAGCTGGCGTTCTTCCATACGCGGATTATGGATAAGATTAGGTGCCAAACGTACTTATATGAGCGGGCGACATCGTCAGGTGAAATGCCTGAAGTAGCGAGACTTCCAGTGCTCATAAATTTCTCCTCTTCAGACAATTCTGATGGTCAGCCGCACTGAAATAATTCCTTAAGTCTTCCATTTGATGTTTTCAAGCCCCTCAGTGACACAAGCCAGTAGTCTAGGACTTGAACGTAAACTAATTAATCTTTCTCCCATTCCTCAATGTTTTCACTGAAGACTTTCGTCCCTTCCAAGACAATGTTTTCCAAAGACACAGGAACTCGCCCGCGTATTTTTGCTTTCTTTGTCAGCCTCGAGAGCAAATCAAGCGTTAACGGAGATCTTAATTAAACCCTCAAAAAGTCGCCGGGAAAAATGTTCCGCGGACGCAGACGGTCCATTGCGAGGTTAATGAGGCCGCCCTCGCTCTCCAATACCACACGGAAAAGATTTGTTAAAAATTTAATGATCAAAGAATGGGCTAGGTATGGAGACAGTCGTAGTCTTTAATTTGACTTGGAAAAATGCGTACAAATGAGCAAGTGAGGCCAATTTAGGTGTTGCACGACGCGAAAGCGTACGAGGGAGCCGGACGACTGGGCATTTGCTGTTTGTATTAAATCTCCGTTGAATTGAAGTCCTACGCATTGTGCGTTGCAGTGTTTGTCGTCAGTGTTTCTGGGACCATAGAAGTATTCATACCCGGAAGATTTGTAACGTGACATTAGGTCACTGAGCTCTCTTCACGAGAACCTACATGGCAGAAGTGGAACACCTACATGGCAGAGGTGGAACACCGACATTGCAGAAGTGGAACACCTACATGGCAGAAGTGGAACACCTACATGGCAGAAGTGGAACACCTACATGGCAGGAGTGAAACACCTACATGGCAGCAGTGGGACACCTACATGGCAGCAGTGGGACACCTACATGGCAGGAGTGGAACACCTACATGGCAGAAGTGGAACACCTACACGGCAGAAGTGGAACACCTACATGGCAGAAGTGGAACACCTACATGGCAGAAGTAAAACACCCACATGGCAGACAGTAAAGAAAATACAGGTTAGCTTAACAGGTAGTCATTTATACATGTACACTTTCTGTGCATGATGCGATTGGAGTTCAAATTAATCAGTGTAAGGTTTATGAAATATGCGTTCTAGGCTACAGAGCATTTCGAACTCTAAGAAGCACAAATTTTTACCTCGACCCTAATCGTACACAGCACAATGACGACATGGATCGAGTGCTACCTGTGCTGACCCTAAACTGGTGTTTCTATTATATAGTCGCTCTGACCAAGCACGTCATTTTCAAATATTCAATAATTTCTCCAGAAGATTTCATGGCTACCTGTGTTCCATATTTATGATGCATTTTCAATGTTTTAAAGACATAAATAAAAAAAGTCATGGGTGAAGAAATGAGAAAGAAATAATTGTAAAAATAAGACCTATTTATATTAGCTGAGCACAGATTGAGTTGAAACTTGGAGCTAATATATCTCGATTCGGTGAAGCGGCTGAGTGTTGGGACTCATAGCTGGACACAGAGCTCTTCTGAACTAGCAACGCTGAGAGTGTAGGTGTGTGTGGTGGGTGTGTGCGATTTGTGTGTGTGTAAATGTGTGTGTGCAATGCGTATGTGTGTGTGATGTTATGTGACATAGCGCCCTATGTCATACGCTAATTAGTTATTATGTCATTCGATATAAGCCACATATACATTTAGCAACGCAGACACCGTGAATTCATTCACCAACACAGACCCCGAAATAAAGGTTACTCTATTTCGTTGCTTTTCTGCAGTGAGACCAACAACTGCGACTTAGAAGTGCATGTGTCCTTGTTCACGGGACGAAAGGCAAATGGTTTATTTTCAGACGAGAATTTTTCGAAGGCAAGAACGCCGCGTAGTTGCACTAATCTCAGGAACTGCGCGCCAGCTCAAAAAAATCGCCAAATCGGCGCCTCGTGTAGCGACTGCGCGGCCGACTCGGGACGCTCCAAGTTCTCAATCTGCGCGTCCGTTGCTCTCGGTAAATATTTATTTAAACGGCAGTGGCTGAGACTAGCGAAGATTTTCAGTGACTTTAGGTGAGGAAAAAAACCAAATCTTTGCCTTTTATGTAGATACAAAAAAAAATTACGGCCGAGCAAAACATGCACGCAGTGATGTCATGAAAGTAGCAAGGAATGGTTGCATGGATGATTAGAAATTATTTTCGTTGGGAGATCGAAAAAATCACTCAATGAAAATAAATAAGCGCGTGAGAAGGGAAAAAAATAAAACGACGAAGTATTCAATATGTCAATACTCATATGTTGTTATAAAATAGATACTATTAATATATCTAATTAAATTTTTACGCACAACTAAAAATAATAAAATTTGATATGCTACTCCAGTAGCTCCTGGTTTTCTTGAAGCTTCTTCTTATTCCCATAGCAGTGTAAATCTCCTATATAAGCAAACGCTATAACTTATTGGTTATGAAATTCCCTTACTTTACAAACACTAAACCTTCTTAGTATCGAAATTCACCTACTAAAGCACACGCTAGAACTTATCTGTAGTGAAATTCACCTACTAAAGCACACGCCAGAACTTATCAGTAGCGAAGTTTACCTACTAAAGCACACGCTAGAACTTATCAGGAGCGAAGTTCACCTACTGAAGTACACGCCAGAACTTATCACTAGCGAAGTTTACCTACTAAAGCACACGCTAGAACTCGTACATCCGAGAGGTTTCCATTCTGAAATCGGACTACAGTTCACGAGAACGTCCTGAATACAGAGGCTTTTCAGTTCTCTCGCTTCAGTAAATCTTGTGACGTGTTTGATACATAAATTCGACATACCCTACCCTGTCGATACATGCACAAAATACGATTTTCTCAAAGAGTCTTGAACGTACAACTATAAGTATTTAAACGAGTATAAGCGACCGCCAATAGCCCTCGCACTCTTGGTGGAGGACAACTCGACGATCAAAGCTGTCTAACAGCTATAGGTCACTGTGGTATCAAGAGAGAAATAAATAACGCTTGAAAGTACAACAAAATTATACGAGCAAAACGCGCAAGTTCAAAAAAGCCTCAGCAGTAGCTCTGCTTCGATGTAGCTCTATAATGAATTTAGTTTGCCCGTCAGCAGCTTAAATTCAGACGATTCAATTTCGTACATCAAGCAATAATCGGCTTTGAAAAACTGAAACATTAACTTTTATCATCAAATTCTGTGAGGCTAGACAAATTTCACGAGAGGATCACAGTACGTGGACGTTGAGGGACTTGACAACACCTCCACAATCAGAGGAAGCAAGTCTCCGCTACCTAAGTTGCGTTTCAATTAAGACTGAAGGTTCGGGTTCATTTTAATAACTCAACAGATTTGTTTCGGGTAAGGAAGTATGTTTCACTTACGGAAAACGGGTACGACTTTTTGTTTCTCCTCCTGGACGGGTTAGTGCGGTGGCTAGCGACGACACTCTGGTGCCTCTTGCTTACGGCGATTAGATTGCAATTAGCTTTCTGCATTGTAAATGGAGATACAATTTTCTCCGAGACCATAGCCTCTCCTTGAGAAGAACACAGTTTGCGCTTTGAGCTAGAGCGGCTCACTCGCATTGCTGCGCTCGCCGAGTCGCTGAAACTGATTTACTGTAACTTCTTAAGATGGAGTTGGAGGCACACATTTACAACGACCGGCATATTTGTACCGTCGCTGTGATGGTCACCGCCACAGACGTCTTTCACTGGGAAGCTCTCTATGTTCGACGGTGTGAATAAAATAACTGCATCAGCATGGACTGAACATCGATCGTGAACTTCGCATTGTTCCTCATCGGCAGCCACTGAAACGATGAAAATAAGCTCTAAGTTATCACACATGTATCATACGCTCTTCAGAAACGCATTGCAGTCAAACAATCATAGGTAAAAGCCGCACGATTGCTAAAGCTCCATCGTTCCGATAACAGGGTTATGGTGGACAAAATCAGCAATGGTCTCCCCATCGCTCAATGAAACAGGCGTGGTAACGTCTGTTACGTGAGACTGGGAGGCCACACAATTCAATCGTAAGATTAGTTTTGTCTTTTCTGCATGCCAGCTCGCTCAGCGAGTGGAAACGGCAGGAATAACGACCCATCGGACCAGACGACAGGCGTCCAATGCGCATCAGACCTCGATAATTACGATGGCACAAGTGTTGCTACAATGGCACCAGTGTTGCTACAATGGCACCAGTGTTGCTACAATGGCACCAGTGTGGCTACAATGGCACCAGTGTGGCTACAATGGCACCAGTGCTCCTACAACGACATCAGTGATGCTACAATGGCACCCTGCAGCGCAATGATTTAACACAGTTGTTGGTTTAATAAAAGAAAAAGAAAATAAGGAACACACAAAAATATTTTAATTTTTAAACCCTTTTATTGCACTTCAGGCTGAAAGGCACTTTTTTCGTTCTTTATTTCATTTCACTTTCATCAAACCAACAAATGTATAAGACCATACTGCCTCCCTGAATATGAATGTTATTCACCCACTTTACTCGCTGTTTTCATAGAAATAAGAAAGAGAAAATATAATAAGAATAATTTGAAAACTTGTGAAACATTATTAACTCAATCTGAGCCACTTACCCCAAAGCCGTTCATTTGTTTCGTATCACCAGCCTCGATACATTTCATTCTGAATAATAAATAAATAACATTTCATTTCGTCCTTTTTCCCACCGTGGAGCAATTTTCACTCACTGTCACTTTGAGCTTCTCCCAGATCACAGGTTGGCATGAAACGCTTATGAAATCATCAAATGCGCCTCTGTAGCTCTCAGAAGACCAGAACGCACGCTTTTCCCCGATGTTAATCTCGTGTTCAAGCTGCAAGAGCAAAACTCGACGCAGCGTAACACGCCGCGACGCCTGTTCCGTTTACAGACCCGAGAAAAAAGCCTGTTTGCTTCCCCAGCATCCGGTCACAGAGACACCATCATTACTGCAACAGGAATAGACTTTTATTTTCTGCCCTCCGGCAATGGATTCCGTCAGGCGCAATCAGCTGAAGAATATTGTATTTCGACCTAGCCTTCTTTTCAAGAAAGAAGTTGGAAAAAGTTCTGGGAAAGTTGACGGAGAGGTAAACGCTCTTACGTAAAAGTTATGTCTCATTTGCTTCATCATTTTGAGAGACAGAATTCTTTGCCTTTTATGGCAAGACAAATTTTGGAACAGCATAGGCTTTTGGCCACTCAAAATGCTCAACATCAAAATGCTCTTTTTCAACATTACATTTTCATACATTTACTCCAACGACTGATGATGGTCGTTTGAGCAGCAAGTGCCATAACACGCCGTAAGACGACTGTGCACGCGTCTCCACAGCAAATACTTCGGAAGAATTGAATAAAGATTTTTTGAACACGAATCAAAACGCACATTAAACGAATACGTCATATGTTAAGGACTACCTGCGTAGGAAAAGCTCCATTAGAAAGCGTACAGAAAGGATCCCGCGGCTGGAATTTGCCGTGATGGCGCGAGTGCTGCGTTACTGTTTTCACATACCTCATACATGAGAGCAGAGCGTCACGAGTTTGGAATAATTTAATGATGTGATTTATGTATGTAGAGCATAGCAAACGTACTCGGAAAGTGCGAAGCTGCTATTACTTCAAACTTGCATAAACTGTTGTGCACATAACGGTTGCTACAAACTAGAGAGAGTTCAACTTGGAAGGATAATTTAGACATTCTTACCTCACTCGTACGGTTGTACTCTATTGTTAGAACTCGGATATGAAATCATGAATTAATTCTTACAAACCATGGCTGTATTACACACACGAGAAGTTTGGAAACTCACAACAAGGTATGTTCAAAAAAGAAGCGAACATTATTGATATGAATATTTGCATCAGCGTAGCCGTTCTTGGGCCTGTTGGACACATGTCAGCTCTGGACGTTCCGTCCCGTTAGGGCGGAAGCGGTCACAGAGGCGTCGGTCCTGGCAAAGGTAATATATCGTGCTGATTACGCTGTTCATTTTTCTTTAATTTTGTACATAACCTCAAGCTTGATGCATGAGAACTGCCTGAAATAAAGGTAAGCGTACAAGCAACTACTATGGATTGTCAAACAGCACTTCTTCAACGATGGCTAATTCTACATTGGGACGAATATTAAGATTTTCAGTAATGCTCGCAAGTTAAAATAAGCATTCATTTTTAGTCGAACACTTTAACACGTATCAGAGTAGAGTGGAAAATATTGGATGGAACGGCAGAAGCATCATTAGAAAAGCAGAAAACAGAGGCAGGATGTTTTGAGCATAAGTTTACGCGTCAGAAATGCCCGAGAATGAGCGTCGCGCTCGTTCGCACAGCCCCGTTTAGTTTACCCAGAAAATTGGTCGCGAACGATACAAATATTTGGAAGATGCGCTGCAGACTCTCGTGTGTTTTGAATCCAAATTACATTCCTAGAGACGCTAGGGTTTGACGCTGGGAAGCTTCGCGACGCCCCGGGAACATTTAAGAAGTCATATAAACGAGTACAAAAATAGCGTTAAGTTCTACAAGACGCTCTGCGCTTTCCTCAATCGTGCTTCAGTTGAATCGAGCCTTTGTATGAATTTGGTCCATAATTTTCCATTGTGGATGTGTTAGTAAGGCAGCGATCAAAATATGTTGTCAAAATGCTTCAGTGAAAGACACCTACACGTCCATCCAACTCATGTTACTCCTCCCCTATCCTTTCTGCATGAATAACACTTGCCTGCACACACATGCACATAAATGTACATAATCATCCTATTTCTCTCAGTTTAACCAAAAATTAGTAAAATACGTATTGCGGAAACTCAGTTTAATTAAGATATTATCAGTCATAAGATCGAGTTGACTCTTTGAGAAATATCTTCATACATTTCGCTTTACACAAAAAATACTTTTGAAGTTGTGTTGGAAACTGAAAACAGCAATTAGTAATATTACGACCGAAAATTGAGTTGAATCTCTTCATTATTTTCCTAAAATAATTATTTAAGTGATATGTTATATTTTCTAATACAAGCACTAAGACCAGACCAAACATACACTAGTTTTGTATTATGGAAATTTAAAAATTCTGTGAATTTATGATGTTACTTATTATTTCAAAAACTTATTTGCTGTGGTAAACTGGCCTCTATGAAGACATATATTTCTCTCGTAAATGCTTCATAAATTTTAGCAAACATCCTAATGATCGTTATTGTTGAAGCGTATTTGACGAAGTGGACGAAAGACCAAAACAAACAATGTTCAGATCACTCGAGCAACATTCTTGCTAACGTTGATGGAGCACACTTCTCTCTATTGGAACAACCTCAAGTCTCCCGGGAGGAAATATACAGCGGCTCCAAACCTTGCGTTCGTGGCCAGGGAATGGCGGGCATTTTGGCGAGTCAGATTGGTGCCTCGAAATGGACTGAGGGACTGGCTGCTCGTTTGGTGGTTGTCTGCAGGAGTCGCGTCCTCAAACGAGAATAATTGAGCTTTCACAGACAAAGTTTCCAGTACATCGCCCTGAAAACTTGGCCGTCCAACGAATGCTCACGTACGTCAAACTTTTATTGAATTCTCATGTACGAGAAAATTTTAGGTTTCGAATTCAGATTTTTGAATAAGCTTGCGGGAAACTAGCTGCACAAATATGTACAAAGCATCTCAATGTAATTGAAATAATTTAAATATTGGTAATAAAGTCCCTGCTAGGCAATTTTGACATTTTAAAAAGAAAAGATTTAAAATGTAAAGAATTATGGAAAAGTAATCGGCTATCATTTTAAGAAATTTACAAGTCGTGTAGGAATGATCAAAGCATAACGTCATCAATTCACAATCCAGGCTTTGTAACTATGTAATTTTAACGGGCCTGGCCCATCAAAGAACGACTTCTGTAGACATAACTACGTTTAAACACCAAGTTTCAAAGTTTTGGATGACCACTCACGAACAACCGATTTTAAAACTCGAATATATGAAAAACTTCCAGCAGCGCCACCTTTTAGAATTTTAATGTGGCACGACGCTTGTTTTTGGCGCTGTAGCCGCGGCCATCAAGTATCTGTCTTACGTGATCATTTGCACCCATAAACACTCTTACTGAGCAGTCGGCAGGCCAGCGAAGGTGACTTTTGAAGACCGAGTGGAGCAGGTAACGGTGGCAACCGTCCGCTCGTACGGCACAGCCATAACGTCAGACCGTCGCAGTCATCAGCTGAGAGCTGGCGCTCCATCGAACAACGGATTTGACGTTTTATAACATTAAAAAATAAGGACTATGACAGTAAGAAAGAGAGAAAATTACTGTTATAACATGCAAACGTTTCGACAGCCAATACAAGTACATGTAGTTTTATTAGTCATAACAAATTCAGACCAATTAGCGTATAAATTTGAATTACAGCAGGTGGCTTTCTAAATCCTTACGTTAATTTTAACGAAATTAAAAACCCGAATCATTCATTCGAATTTCTGGGAGTCAAACCTCAAAGAAATAGGCTTCCGCTTCAAATTTACGATGCAAATTTTCAATCGAGACTTTCCGTCGAAAGACGAGAGTAGGTGCGCAATTATCTGAGGTTCCGCCTCCCGTTCTAAGTTTTTGACAACGAGGTTATTTTAATGAGAATTCCAAGCCCTGTAAGTCCAGTTATGACTCTCACAGTGTTTTCCGTTCGACATATATCGATGTAGGCCTAATAAAGAATGGACCATCGGTTGGCACTTGAGATCAAAACATAAATGAAGAATTTGAGTTCATGCGCAGGTTTTGGCTGGATAAATTTGAGCGAGTTTTAAGCAAAGCACGAAGTAGGGATCCCGTACCATGATACATGTATTCGTGTATCGCTACGTAGCCCTCATTGGAAACACATCTATTTGAGCCTAACTCATATCTGGTGAGATAAAGTAAATGAATATCCTATAGTTTTCAATGACCTTAAACAGTATTATTTAATACCAAGCAGTTTACACTAAAGTAACGTGTTTCTATCACCATCCGGGATTACAAGGACTTTGCACATGACTCTGCAGAAGCTGTTGATGACAATTAATTTATTTTGCCTGCCTAAAACACAGCTTCTTGGAAATTTGCTCGTAAAGTTATTCATCACGATACCCTCTCACACAAACTGGACACTGGAGCACATCCAGTTTATCCAGGAATTCATCCAGTTTATCCGAGATTTCATCCAGTTTATCCAGGGTTTTATCCAGTTTATTCGAGATTTTATCCAGTTCATCCAAGATTTTATGTACTTTATCCAGAATCTTATCCAGTTAATCCAGGATTTTTTTTGACAACTGGCGATCTGATTTATCTGAAAATGAACATTTCTTCATACTATAAAAAAACATACACAACTTGCATGACATGAAGTGTCATTTTCATAACATATTCCTTTCTCAGCAGTTTTCGATGAATTTATTGAATTACTTTATAAGATTCAAGGAGATCACCAACGCACGGTGTGACTATGACGACGTGGAGCAGGCGGTATCAACAATTTATTCATCAGATTAGGAACGCCAACAAGTATAATACAGAAAACATCACAAAACTGATTTGTGGAACATTACCGTTTGATTCACATAACTTGCTTGCTGCTGAGTCTCAAATCCCCAGCATGCAGTGCATTGCAGCAGGGCCTGTCAGAGTCAGAATGGGCAACGGCTCGAAAGGCCCGAACTATCTTGTTTTTGAGATTATTGATCGACATGGAAAAAGCGCGTTTTGCGAGCTACTCGTTATCGTTCTCTGGAATAGAGTTTCTCAGCAGAGATTCCGCGGAGCCCTTAGGTTACGTAGAGTCACTAAAAGTTCCGAAGAGTTCCGCAAAAAGCCCTTCAGAGTTCCGAAGAGTTCCACAAAAAGCCCCGAAGAGTTCCACAAAGGGCCTCTAAGGGTTCTGCAAGAACAAGTAAGAGAAGCTAATGCACTTTCTAATTTTTACTTGATTTCATATGTGTAATATTAAAAAACACGCACTATATATTCTTGATTCTTTTAATACTCAATATAAGGATCATCATACCTAACCTATGCTGTATTTAAACGTAAGGGTTGGGCAGGAGTAAGAAGGTTGAGCAAGGCTGCCGTAGCGAGTCAGCTGGGCCCGTATTATTAAAACTAGTTACGACGTCTCCCCGATCAGCTGGTAGCGTAAGATCAGCTAAGTTAACTGATTTTAGAGCTAAGTGCCTTAAATCAAACAAGTTAAGCTCGAGCTTTTCTCGTAAATTTTCAAGTAACTTTGCGACACCTCAGAGCTCACGTAAGTGGAGTTACGCTGAGCGTAAGTGCATAATACACACGAGCTGCTGCCCGAAATTCACGACATATCTATGTTTTCTACAAAAAAATTGTGTTGAATGCATACGATAAGTATGAAGTGTGTTAATTGCGATTGCTATGATTTATTTGCTATTGTGATTTCTATTATTCTTATAAGAACCTCATAATTTATGTATATTTCATAGAAAAAAAGGTATTGATTAGCTTATTTAAATAATAGAAATTTCTTGCACAGGCACATAACATTTTTCAAGTCATAAATTGATGGGTGTTCTTATCCTTATTCTGTATAGGCAATCAAGCACCATTATTCAGTAAGAGTTGCCATAGAATATATTTTTAATAAAATAACGAGCCACGTTTCTCTGATCCGACGTCTTAAATTAATTTAAGCCATAATTTCGTCATCATAAAAATCTGTCGCTGTCGCTCTGCCTCCATTATCACGTGACTAGCATCTAAAATGTTTACAAATCTTAGCTCTCTGATTGGCTATCGGTCAAAGTGCTTCGATAACATCGTTTGGCGTAAGTTCTCGCTAAGATGTCTTTGATAATACAAACGCACGATCAACGTACGCTGAACGTAAGTTTTCCATGTAAGTCTGACAACTTCGATAGTTTGACAATTCGGCTCTTGGTTTTCCTGGTTCTCAGGGCGACGTACACGAACAAAACGCAGCAGAAGCGAAACATACACGAAACATACCGATGCTGCACGGGATTATAGAAGGCTTCCACTTCACGGCACTGAATTAGCCCTAGCGGGATCACTGGAATGCTATGTAGGGGTAGAAGAAATTTAAAAGCCAGTGGGAGACATGGTCCCGATATGAAATGTCGGATTAGTTTTCGGTCTACCAACTTAAAAAATTATTTGGCATTTGTTATATATCTTTCTGATGACTTATTTGACAAATACTATGGGCACATGTAACAAAATTGTCATTTGAACAGAAAAAATTCGGCAGTTCTAAGTGTCAATCTAAAGCGAGCGTAGGCTGAATATTTCCTTAGCAAATCATGGCGGTGACATAGGTATCCTGACCTAACAGGCCTCTTTTCATAAAAACAACGGAAGTCAGCTTCTTTAACATTGTTGCTTTAAAATATCTTTCTGATTATTGTAAAATATCGACGACACACTGCATAATAGTATTTGTAGTAGTATGAGCAGCTAAATGCCCCAACTAGGTATTGAAGCTTGAGAGCTTCCATCTAGCCATAGACGATCTAAGACCACGTTAGGACCCTTCGATTTCATAAAAGTTTTTTATTTGAAAAAATTGAAATAAATTACACTTTTCATTCATTTTAGTTGAATGAGAATGGACAAAGACTCAAATATTGAAATTGAAATGATTTAAAGATTTTCTGAAAAAATTTCTAATTCAAATTCTGATTATCCATTGTTGTAGTATTAGCTCATCAGGAACGTGAGACATTCACACAAAGAAAAGATTGAAAAAATAGACCGAAAAAATCAATATATACGTACGGAAGAGATTCCTATTGAGTAACCATAGTACATATAATCTATATATGTATAAACTAAAAAAACACATTTAATAATTATATATATAAAACGAATAATCAAAACATAACAGCCCGCAAAATCAAATCATTTCACGCCCAACGCTAACCAACGCAGCAGAACACGAAATTTTTCTTCGGTTACCCTTGAAGGATGTTTCAAGTCGAGAATTGTGTGCAGCCACTCACAGTTTGTAGTTAAAAAGTTCGATTGCTTTGACACTGAGGTCCCGATCACAAAAAATAAATCTAGCATCTCACGCAGGTAACGTCTTGACATGAGCGACAAAACAGCTCTTTCTTCACCTGGGAGAGGTCCAGTCTCATTTTCTTTAGCTGAACTACACTTGTGCCCTGACTTCAACAAGGTTCTTTACGCTTTTCAGTGCTTGGTACAAATGTTCATGCTTGAATTTAAATGCATTTTACGCTCTGTTCTCCTCTAAATTCTGTAAAACATGGAAAATAACAATAGAAATGTTGCAATTCATTTCACACCATTCATTAACCTCGACTGTCAAGGAAAAAACAAAAATTTATCCGAATTTGCAGTCTACGCAATATAGACGTTAATTTCCTTCCATTGCTTAATCAATTTAGCAGGGTCGTTTGACCCTTGTACGTCTTTACATTTTATGAACGGCGTAGAAACTGGAGAGGGTTACGAAAGTCAACTTACGAGCTCCGCTAGTCTCGCTGGAATGGAAGTACATCGGCGACAGTAGAAGTTGTGCCTCTCAAAAGGCCCGCACAAAGAGGTGCCCAGTACTTCATGCAGCACAGAGGGCGCTGAAATGATTAGACGCATTTGTTCTAAAAAAATGAAACAAGGAACAAACAAAAGTATTTTAAACATGAAATAAAAGAATATGAAACTGCGCTATTGGTACCTTTAGAAATTAAAAATACACTTGTTCATTCTTTATTTTACTTCGGTTTTGCAAATCAACAAATGAGTCAGATCTTTTTCGGTACCCTTTGGACGACGCAAGGAGACGCGCAGCAGACGGGCACTTACGAGTACGAATGTAGGTCATCAACGGAGTAGAAAAAGTCCCTAGAGAACGACGCATTCTGCTCGCTTAATACCTCAGTAACGTGTTCCATTACGACGGATCACACGTGCAACCATGACTTCAAGTTACTGTTGGATGAAGTTCAAAAAACTAATTACGCGCAGGAGAAAAATGAGAACTGATCGAAAGTGGGATCGCTTTTACAGCAGCCTCGTGGAAGCTCTCCCGTCCCTGCCGTAACGAGCCAGAGCCGAGCTGTTGATGGCCGCACGTCGATTGAATTAAATGCTCTAATTAACACGCAGCCTCGCAGCATTCTTCTCACAGCATTTAACCTCAATTCCTAATTGCACGCGGCAAGTTTTTCCCACGTATCGCTTATGGAAGTCTGGGACGCATTAAGAGGCACGCGCATGGGAAATGTCTCTTCAGCTGCAACTTGGTCCCCCCCCCCTTCCCCCACTAATGAAAATTTCGGACTCGTGTGGACATCTTTTAAAAGGAATTAGATCGGCCTCAAGAGCGCACGGCCTAATTAGACCATAACGACGTACATCGCTTGTGGGCCGCTGTTCATCGGCCGGCAAGACTAATAATTATTCGAAATTTTTTTCCTAGGTGATGAATTCAAAGTTAATGAATTTATTTCAATATCAGCACCGGGAGTAAGAAAATTAGTCTTGAGATGATGGAGCGTTGAACGAGTTCCTATAGATTCGTGCGTGATGGAAGACTGATTTTGTAATATATTACTGTGAGTCGGTCAAGAGCAGGTTCATGTTCACACTAACATTGCTCAGTACGAATAAATGAGGAAAATGTTAGTGTTGGTGAAGGAGTTCAAATCTTTCTCAATAGGCCATCACACTTTTATAACATGTTTATTCCTTCAAGATGCATGAAATTTCATTTTTTTAAGATATCGTTCGAAGTTCTACCAAACATTTCAAGTCCAAAAAATCGATGCTTGCGTTACCCAAGAGAGTGCAACGAGGTGCTGGCGTGGGCCTAGCTACAGGGAGGCTAAAAAAAGGGCGGAAGCTACTTAAACGTCCAACAAATTTTCCGTAAATATCGTGTCATCTGTATATTGATACTCTCGTAACTATGTGTGTGTCACACTTTTCATCAATAAATACATAGATCATTGCGGTATCTATGCTTCGGCTTGATCATAAATTTCTACTCTTAAAGATTCTAACCCGTGATTTATTCACGGGTCCTGCCAGCTAGTTCATTATAATTATTATCAGTGTTTGTGACGAACTACACTTACGTATTTATTTGTTCCTAAATTTTACGATGTTTGATGAATATCTGACCTTCAGTGAAATATGGAGTATTTTGTTGATGCACTAGCAGTCTCCGTTTAATACTACTTATAAGAAATATAAGTACAGGGTGTGAAATATACTCCGTTCACAGTACAGGGGGGTGTGACCCTGTCGGTTCCCGTTGGGTGTGCCCAGGCAGGTGTGGCCGTGGTGCGTCCAGGCAGGTGTGGCCGTGG
>VOMN01029945.1:0-32142 GCA_014899125.1 Orchestia grillus
CCAAACAACTTCAAGATATTCAAGATATTCAAGATATTCCTTCGCCAATAGTGGTAGAATGTATACATAATATTTCAGGAATGTTTTGAGTAGACGTTTACACGAGGTTTGTTTCACGGAACTAAATACATTTTACACTGTGGAGTCATGTCCGAAAGTGCTTGGTTAAAAAATAAAAAGGTACGGAGAGTCGAAAGTTAGGAAGTGCCTGTAGGAAAATAAGATTTCTAAGTCAGAACAAGTTTTTCACTATGAACGAGCAATACAGAGTTTGAAGGTAGGATGGGTATTCAAAGCATGTGCGTCACAGTCGACACACGGAATTTCGAACACGATACCTAACCTACTTTCAAACTCGGTATTATTCCTTCGTAATAATAAACTTGTTCCGACTACTTCGATTACTTATTGTCCTACTGGCGTGCTCTAACTTTCAAGTCTCTAAAACTTTTTGACTAAGCACTTTCCGACACGCCTCCATAGAGTAAGATGTTAATTTCACCGAAACGAGGCTGATGTTAAAGCTTGTTAAACGAATCTTGAAACAACCTATAAATCGAGGGTTTCAAAATTTTCAGATTGCATTACATACCTTCCCACTTGCAATTAGGTCATCAGTTAAAAAAGCACCCAGTGATGCAGCGACACACGACTCTCTAATAGGGTTTATTTAGGGCCCTGTTCAGCTCACGCGGTGAGAATATGTTCAGTCACGGGACATTAGCGACTCCATGTAGCAGGGGCAGAGTTAATGGCACCGGCACAGCTAGCCGCACGAGCTCTGAGCATTGCCAGGCGAATTAATTTCACGTTTATGAGCGCAATGCCAGCAGGAGAAGGCGGCAACAGCGATGCAGCATCAGTAACAGCAACAGCGATGAGAAAACAACAGTGCAGTAACGGCAGCAGGGGTGCAGCAAAAGCAGTAGCGGTGCACCAACAGGAGTAGCGGTGCACCAACAGGAGTAGCGGTGCAGCAACANAGTAGCGGTGCACCAACAGCAGTAGCGGTGCAGCAACAGGAGTAGCGGTGCAGCAACAAGAGTAGCGGTGCAGCAACTAGTAGCAAAACAGCAACAGCAGCACGCTTAAATAACGCAGTGTAACAACGACGCCATAAAACAGCATTGGAACTATGGCAGCAACAACGTTTTGTTTAAACAAGGCCAGATGTCAGGAAATTAAGATAATCTAATTTAGAAAACATCCTTTACTTTTACCAAGCCATTACTGCAAACTTGCCAATTTTAACTCTCCACACGTGGAAAATTCTTCCTTTATCGCCACGATTGGATTCGGACTCAAAATGTCAAGCCGGTCGCTCCGGTACAATCGAGTGCCGCTAGACCGCAGGAAGAAACGCGACGGACACAGCGACTGAAAAATCTCCAGAAAACGTTTGGGCGGAATGCGTAGGGCTCTTACTGAGGCCACACTGCCTTTGGTGCTGGTAGATAACTTTTTGTCATCAACCGTACATAGAGTAAACTGATTAAAAATAACCTATACTGTATGAAATTATACTCCGAGTTTGAATGTTTTTTTGCGCGTTACTATTTATTTACGTAGTGAAGGAATTAGGAGAAAATTCACTCCTCCAGATTCTCAGATAAATATTCCTAATGAGCATGATTACGTCAGAGAAACTTGGCAGTCCGTATCAGTGATGCATGAAATATTTCCCATGAGAAATGCTGTCATATTGACGGCATCGCGACGCGATTAACTAACCCATACAACATAGGAACAACGAATGCAAGTTCATTTTTTTCCGTTTGAACCTCCCCGATGTTAAATTGCGCATCGTTGCTGACATGCGTTGCAAGTACCGTAAAAATGGGCACTACTGCTGACTACTGCACTATTTCTTCAGTTGCTACACTTACGTTGGAGTCGAATTCAAACTTACATTTAGAATAAAAATTCAAAATAAAAATTAAGAATAAAAAATTCTAATTTTATCCTCCTGCAACGATGTGAATAAGCAGATAAAAACGGCCGGAACATTCACCTTGAAATATATCCTAAAAAAATAATTTTAAATGTTACACAAGTTATACTGATGAGATACCAAGATAGTGAAACAATTTTGAATCGAAAAAGTAAGCAGTAAAATAGTTGTAATTTCGGAACGCCGATGTTCACATTTTTGAATTTTTTATTTTTTGGTCAGAAATTTATTAAAATTAATTTGCCATAATGGAAAAATAAATGAACAATGAACATTTAGAAACTAAAAAACGTTTACAATGAACCTTCCCTCGCTGAAACCTACAATAGAATAAGTCTGATTCGCTTTACAGCGCTTCGCTCAGGTCACACGTTGCGACAAGATGTATTTCTAGCAATTCGTCATTGAACTCTGTATCATCTTATTTTAGTTTTAGATTTTTAAAATTGCTTCTACGTATTATATCGTACACACCACTGAATTCATGGTAGAAATGGTCGCTTGGAAGTTTACATCAAATGACCGACTTTTTAAAACTATCATTCCCTCAAAATTTTCCAGGAACGTGTTCTCAAAATAAACAACAGACTTGATCAGGCGCCAAGAAAGGCTGCGAATTTCCGTCGTACCAAAGAATGGATTCGTCTAGTTCCAACTGAAGATAAAAATGATATCCAACGATCTAGCTCGACACCCTCGTTTCACTAAACAAGAACTTCTCAAGCCAATACTCACTGATAATTTTCTTATTTTCCTATTATACTAACAGCTAACACACCTGCCTTCTTAAATAAATACACGCATACGATTATATAATAACAACTAACACACCTGCCTTCTTAAATAACTACATGCATACGATTGGTAAAACTTGAAACGGCCAAAATTCAGCAGGAAGTTCTAAAATTAGCGTAATGCGCATTAGCTGCGTTCCAATGCGCCATGCCACCACGTTAGGGGAGGCGCTACCTTAACCAACGGTCGGTTGAGCACATAGGCCGACTGACCCAAATTCTGAGGCACGCCCAAATCGAACCGATAAAGCGAGACTGGCAATTAGCACAATGGCAATACCCGGCGCGGCAGGGCGGAGGCCAAATTAACTTTCCTCAAACAGGGTTATCGCGGCCCTGGATTTCGAGTCGCTGCCAAAAACCACGCCAGATGTGAACTTGCGCCAGGCTTTAGGGAGCATGTTGTGTAGCGTACATACCTGCAGGCCTCATGTACACCTACATATTGTGTAGCTGAGCTACACACGGTCCAGAGGAATCACGACGAAAATTTCTGCTTTCAAACTTTGCTGGTTGAGGGGCATTGAAGATGAAAAACGTATAGAAAGTTTCGCAAAGTGCAGATTACCTGCGATAAAAATAAAAGATATTGCTCCACTTAGATAAGAAATAAAATGAGTGTATAAGGCTATGTGAACAAATAGTGAAATACAGGTTCAAGAAGTCTTGCGTTCACAACTTAGTTGAAGAGAAAAAGAAATTTTGACAATAATATATTACTACATAATCGACTTATCACCGGCATGAGCTGGTGATAAGAATGGAAATTTCAATACCCATGGAAATTATGATCTATCATTGGAGTATTGAAAATATGATCAATCTCTAGCGTCCAGGTCCGGAAACAATGAAGCTGAACTCAGAATTAACAGTGAAAAAAATCGAATTTAAACTTATCTTTACACAACAGTTCTTGACGTAAATCAGGCATCCATGGAGCAGTGATGAATTTACAAAAATTCTGAAGTTAAGACATCTGGGCTCTTCCCACCGCCCTACGAGAACAAATGTGTACTCATCAATATCGATGACCGCGACGTACCATCATCAAGCTCTTTAAAAATGCGCCCATTTCTCACTTCATACGTCACTGGAAGTCCTCTATCCGTTTCAAATCATCAACCAAAAGCACAAACAAGTCCTGCCCCGTCGTTGCGCCTGATAAGAGCCACCAAACGGTATAATGATTCATGAAGAGCCATCACTGAGCAGATCATCAGCCACGGTTGATGCCAGTAGCCCTAGACGCGTCTCTCCAGACCGACGTCGATAAGGCTCACAAGATGCAATTTTACTGCGACAAGGGCTGGCCAGATCAGCGGCTGACAGAGGCCCAGGCCAATCACCGGGGCCTCCCAGCAGGCGCTACAACGACACCAGGAGGAACACTTCAACACCGACGATAACAGCTTCTGAGATGGACGGCATCGTGAGAAAGAGCTTGCAGGAATTAACCCTTGGAGACATCAGCACATTGGTATCTGTTCAAATCTGATAAAACATTGCCAAGTGCGTTGTTTGTATGTACCTAACTAAGACTGTTAAAAAGTGTCGATCTACATATTGCTGGGTTGGTATTCCAGAGAGAGATTTGATGGTAATTCAGTTCCAAAAATGTCGAAAGTATTGTAGCATTGGGAGAATATGGAGCCGGGACTGAGATGTCTCCGTAGTACCTTGAGGTACCTTAAAGATTAATGACGACTGTCTAGTCCGGATTCCAAGATCCTCAAACAAGTATCGTCTCCACGTCGTTTGTTCTTTCAGAGAAAGTTTTAGCTTGATTTTTCATAGAGATATAATCAAATGACGAAAAGAACAAGATACAATAGACTCGTAGGTTCTGCTTAGATTCTCTTAGAAGCATCCTTTAAGAAGGGTTTTTTGTTTACCCGATGTAGCAGCCAACTTAACTGATGGAGAAAATGACCGCGATAATGTCGACGGAATGACTCGAGCTCGTGCCCTAAACAGTCGCAAGGCCTAACCTGATTTGCTCGTTCCACGAAATAAATTGTCCTGCAATCAAGACCAAATCGTAAAGAAAAAAACGGAGCGGCAAAATAACTAATTGTACAGTTTACCAGCGGCATTCCGGAGCGAAGACGAACCTTTAATTTGAATAGCACAACTTTTGGATTCGATAATTGAGATTGTCAAAATAAAAAATAGGAGTTACCGATAGTGGCTACTGTTCATCAAAAATGAACGGGCCAGGGGTTGGACAAGAGAATAAAATAAATGCATAAAAAATCCCTCATATGAGGTTTTTCCCCCCAGCGATTTTCCCTACTTGATTAACGCGCGTTACTGCGCAGACTCGAAACTCGTATGACGTAGCCAGTATACAGCGGCATGAGGCAGATACTGATTGCTTTAAATAGAGCGCAACAAAGGAACACGCCATCACGGTCAACAGCAATGCGAGCAGCTAAGATCGATTCTTAATAAAAGGAGCGCGTAGATACAGAGGTAGATGTATTTGCATTTGCCAGGCCCACCGTGACACGAGCAATGACTGCATAAGTCAAGGCAAGTCGAGACGGCGCTGTGGCACGACTGGACGGATTTACGACTGACTCAGCCTACGTCGCTGCTGAGCGACGTCATGAATTTGGCCAACGACTATTTCCCTAACTTTGGTACTACTGCATCAATTTTTAGCTCGTTAAGACCTGCTTATCGTTTAGACATTTTTCCTGCGACCAATTTTTCCGATTCTTTCGTAACTTTCGAAAAAATCGGTAGCAGCTTGATAATTCCACTGGATTCTAAAACATAGTCGTTGCTTGCTTGGTGACTTGGTTTGTTGGTCCGTCTCTCTGTCACGCTCTTAAAGGATTTGGATAAAATAAAACACCCGGGTCAGTAATCCTAAATTAATTGCGAGACTCTGATAAGGCAGTCGGAAATATTTGCCTAGAAGTATGAGTGACGGTGAAAGTACAAATTTAAAACTATTTCAAAACGACTTCATAAGCCACATGAAATCGCACACTCGCCCACGACTTTCCCCCTCAATACACGGAGTTGTGGCTGCAGGCAGAGGTTTAGCAGTCACGCTAGGCCACAATAATTTGACAATCAGCACCCGACCCGACAGGCCACAGGCACAGCAGATGTGCTGAGCGGGATTCATCTCGATGGGACCGGGCCATTTCGGCCGAGGTCCCTCACAGAGGGTGCAGCATCCCCAGTGAAACTAGTCTCCGAAGTGCGGGACGCTGGGACAGATCCTGTTGTGATATTTATGTGCTATGAAACAATCCCACCTCCTACATGCTTTGCTCGACTCCGTACGCTCAGGAATTTGGGGTGTTTATATTGAAAAAGGACATCCGGATTTTATGGAAGAGAACTTTTATTTTCTTTATATTTCAGATTGACTGAGGATATGGAACCTTGATTTTTTAGATTGACTTACGTGGCCTCAGGAAATGAAATATAACAAGGATTCATATAGTATATTCTTGATCATTGATATTTTCATTCTTTTTCGACTAAGAAACTATCAAAGGTCTCAACGGGTTGGGGGCAAAGTTCACAGATGTAATTGCACCCTCACCATTAACGACTTCGTGCATGATAAAATTATATCATTAGTTAATCTAAAGCTGTCTACCCTCATAAAATATGATCCAAAGAGAACAAAAACAAGGAACCATTATGAATGAACTTTAAAACGTGGAATCAATGCACAGATAATTTTCCACGCTAGATTCTCTGCGCATGGAAACAGCAAATTAAGAAGGAAGAGGAATAAAACAATAAGAATAATTAGCAAAAGATCTAAATTAAAAAAGTGGGCACGAAGATGGAGGTCTCGAAAGCCTTGATAAAGCTGACGTAAGCTTCGAGTATAAGGTAGTATGACTCGGCATTTTCGTATGAACTAATAAACTTTAATATTAACTTGTCTTTAGAAATTTAGGACGTATTTCATAATCCAACAAAAATAACGTAGTACGAAAAGTTCGTAACTTTTAATTTATAATAACTCACAATCCCCTTCCTCTTTTTTTCGAGTGTCTTCTCAACCGACCATTTCGAACTCCACGTCTACTTGGCTTCTCACCGAAGCAACCAAGCCAAAATTCCATGCACTACCGACTTCCTATTGTACGGTTGGTAAGCTGGATTCTCGCGATGATTCCTTATTTCGAAGAGGTCTCCGCACCCACACCACCAACCATTCTACGGTTGGTAGCTGGATTCAGGCAAAGATTCCTTATTTCGAGCAGGTCTCCGCGCCCACACCACCAACCATTCTACGGTTGGTAAGCTGGATTCGCTCTATAATTCCTTATTTCGAGCAGGTCTCCGCGCCCACACCAGCAACCCTTTTAAAGGAAGAAGAGAACGAATGACGGCATAAGTTACGAGACGCGCTAATGGCCGCCCGCGTACGCGTGAAGGAGAAGACAAATGATAACAAAGGACAGGTCATGCTGTGAAAAATGGCTCCACAAGTTTGTATAATGACCGCCAAGCTAAGCTCTCAGCACTTGGAAAATGATGATTTCTCTACCGTATTTAGAAAACAATTAATTGACCGTAACAAAATAATTAAGGAGAGTAGCCAGTAATGGACGCTGCGAATGATGTTCTACTGCAAGAAAATATATTTCTGCTTTATAAAATGAGATGAAGATTGCTAGAAATAGGAAGTAATTGTCCGGGTAAACTTGACTGAACAGAAGCATATATCACTGAAAGTATAAGTTATTACGCCGAAAGGTTTTTGCCAAGTCAATGTTACGGTTTTGAAACATAACTGTGATCACTCATCAGCAGGAATACGTTGATGCACCTGCAGATAAAATTTGATTAAGGAGACACTGTTATTATACGTTACATCACACACGTAAATAGAGCACGCAGTGCACGAAGGCTCATCGGTGATAACAATTTACTGACTGTTTTTCCTTGCGCGAGTTCAACGCTCGTCGATCCTGGAAGAGCTTCTCAATAACAGCAGTTGATCATCTGACTGCGTTAACTTAGAACGGTGAAACTTTAATAGAAATAAAAATAAATGTTCATTAACAGGGCACGTCTTCGGTACCAACCAAACGATGAAAGTCTGAATTAACATCGAAAGAAAATTTTCAAGTGCAGTAAAGTTATATTTGATTTAGAGTAAAAATACAAACCTAGCGCCATCCTCTCCAGCTTCTCACTCTACATTCTACAGGCAAGTAGGTACACCGAGACGCTTATAACTTTTCGCAGATCAAGGAATTAATCCGAGAAGTTCGGTGTGGTATCAGCGCAGTCGCCAAAAACACCGCCAAAGACAGATTAGCTGCGACTAATGCGATTTATTGACGATAACGGCAACCGTGACAGTTGGACGCTCCCCTGGACACCTCCCGATGGGGTGTCAGCAACATGAAAACGTTGGAGCCCTTTATGAAGAATTTAACATTGCACTGCATTAACTGATGAAATTACAATAAGAAGAGCAGCACGAAGTTAATTGGAATATATGCTTGATTACACACAGAAAACATCGGAAGCGCCTTGGCGTTAACATTCCTAAACGAACGTTAGAGTTCAGTTTACGTCCATGGAGGCTTGAAAACATTTAGAAATATTTATTTACCACAAGTAATTTACATCAGATACAGTTTTACAATCAAATGAGGAATGATGAACCGGGATCAGAATATATACCACATGTGGGCCCGAATAAGCTACAAGGCTTCTAAGGCAACCTATATAGAAATGAAGGCATTCAATTTACAGTACATCAATGATTAATAACAAAAAAGGCTTAAGGTTACACTCAGGTGTGTAAGTTACAAGAAGTGAATGAGTTGGTTAAAACTGAATATTAGGGTCAAAACATGGTATTAATTTAGCAATTTAGGTAAGAGACTACATACATACATACACATATTTGAGCATATATCCACATAGGTCGACGTTTACGAACGTATGTATACTCCTATAAAACAAGAGAAGGATTTTAAAGTTACATGAACGGTATGAGATAGTAATCGAATAAAAGACTTTATACACACATCATATTTGAACGTATATCCTCGTAGGTCTATTTACACATATCTATGCATATTCTTTCAATACAGCGAGAGATGGTAGGCCTCAAGATTAGTCTTAAAAGTTCTAAATGAGGTATTTTATTGTTTGTTAGGAAGAATGGAATTCCAAAATTTAGTGCCTGCAAAGAGAATGCGATGGTGGGATTTGATGCGAGAGTAAGAAGAAAGTACTAATTTATTACAGTTTCTAGTGCCTTGATCTTGGGGACGGAATTGAACAGCATTTGTTCATGGAGATTTGGGTTACCGCTTGTTCTAATGGTTTTGAACATAAAGTTCCTCATCGAAAATTGATAAAGGTTAAGCAATTTCAGAATTCCCAGCTTTTAAAAGGTTGCTACACTCAAGTACTGTGACGCAAGAGAAGTATAAGCTGAGCAATCAACGAGCTCATAATTAAGATTTCTGGATTAATTCATTCAAGTACGGAGCACAATACCCTGCGTAGTTAGAACTTAGGTTGGTTATAAATGTCAATTCATTTGATACGCCTTCTCGCTGTGGACTGCGTAGCTTTGCTTCACACACATCGGGTCCCGTTTGGTAGGGAATTTAGCACCGCGGTCAATAGTAGACTACACGCGACGTTCCAGCTCGCAATCGAAGTAATAGAACAGAGGTCGATTGGACGCTAGTCGATACGACTGGCGGTCGGCGAAACGCACCGCAAGTTGCCCGAGTTGCGGCTCTCAAAAGCAACTCTAAGATTACCTCGTGTTGCCCTGTTCTCCTATCGCCTGGCTTGACTAGCTAGACAGGAGAAAGACACTTCGGTTTACATCTTTCGTTAAGCTCATGACAGATCAAAAGTGATCGAGTGTAAAAATCAAATCTATTTTTTATACTTCTCGCTCTGTGAAGAGATGAGATACCCACCGATATTTTTGCGATGATGAGCCATTTAAACTTTATCAGCAACAGACAGTATTCAGTTGAAAATATTGAAATAATTGAAAGAAGGAAAGAAAAAGTTACCGTAGCTCAATGGAAAACACAAGGAAAAGGTCACAGTTTTTAAAATACGTCAATCTGTTCATTCAGTATGAGATTTTTGACTGGTTTTCTTATTCACCAAACTACAAAGAGGTAGAATTTAAAGTTCGAGCAGACATACGAGTAAGATTATTGTGCTAAGTGAGTTACAAGACCGAATAATGTGCAATGCCAAGTCAAAGCAAATTTATTTTAAGAATAACAAAACAAATTTAGTAATTCAATTTGAAGAAAAGAACCACAGTAAACCTTCCGGTAAGTTACATAAGCAAAACCTCTCTGAAGGAACTTTCAGAAAGAATCTTGGATCTCGAGTGACGTGAAATTCAATAAAGGAGAACATAATTACTAAAATTCATGATTGATGACATTTAAAACACTCTAAGCCTTGAAAAATATCTTTTTTGCGAGTTACTCTGAAAGAATCTCAGGTTTTCGATCGTGATAAAAGGTGCGAAAGAAATTAATTAATGATAAGTGTAGATTACTCCTGAAACATAATCTCTACATATTTTTTTCTCTGCCATAGCATGACTAGTAGTTTCAGTGAAGAACTGTCGACCACGATACTGAACTAATACCAACACATTATAATGTGCAAGCAGCAATTTGCACTTGAAAATATTTCTTCCAAGAACCACTCTGCCTCAGATTGTTAACAAAATTCTCGAGTGCCGATCAAATTTGAAGAGGACAGCTGGACTCTCTTGCCTTAGAGATCTGAAGGGAAACCCTATGAGACAGCTCTCAAGCACGGCCTCATTGGCCCCCTGGAGACATGACCACACAAAGCGTCAGGACACGGCAGTGGGCTCCATGGTGTAGTGGTGAACGTGATGGCCTCACAGCCGAATGGACGAGGGTTCGAGCCTCGGCTCAGGTGGGTGGGGCTTTTCACGTGACCACGGAGTACTTCCCTTGGAAAAGGAAGTTTAAACCACACATTCCTCACATCCCCCACCACACCAGTAGTTGTAAGGCATTTAAAACCCAACGGTAAAACGTGTTGGAATAAATAAAGGTTCGGCGGCCAACACAAAATGCCAACGAGAGTATCCTCTGGCCCGCTTGACCCCAGCCGGCCGCCGCTGCACAGATCTCGGAGACATGTGCTCGGCAAAAATAGCTGGACCACTGCAACCCGACCGCTGCTCTGTAGCCCAGGTAACTCAACACTCGGGGGGCGTGAGGGTCTCGCAGTATATACACTGTATGTACACGTAACCGAGGCCAGTGAAACGTGTGTATTGGAGACGTTTATACTCGCCGCGAAATGTAAGAAAAGCGAAAGAAGGTGAAATATTTGAAAAAAAATTCAATTCCTTTCTGGCTAAAAAATTTTTTATATCGATAACGTAGCACTTACCGTAACTTTCATAGAAGTCGTTAATACACATGACCTTAAAACGTTCCGATTGAATACTTGCATTCAAGATTTTGCGTCTCCTCCCATTTCATCTTTGTTTCGCTCTGCAAAGTAAATTTAATTCATTGCGTAAAAAATTAGGCAGATAAATTATTTTTCCCCGTTTCTTAATATTTCATTCACGATTTATCTGGATATTAATGGTTACCATGAGAATTAATTCTAACTTGTGCCGCGATATCGGTTCGTCGTACATGAATATACATAAAACGGGAAATCTGTAGAGAAAACCATAATTGAGTTTTAGACGTTCTGCTTTCTGCAGTCCAGTTCTTCGCGCCTCAGTAAGGGTATAAATATACACTAATCAATCACCTATGTATAAAGGTGAAACTCCGAAGAATACATCCTCCAATAAGTTCAGCTTAGCTAAAATTAATGACATCATCAGCATTCTCACGTCGGTCAAATTCAATTTTGTTTCCCTCAGGCGAATAGAAAAAGAAGTGCTCAAGCATACACGTTTCTATTCCTGTAATTGAGCAGGGGAAGCCACACAAGCAAAAGCACAGGAGTCTGCGTAGTAATGATCTTCCGTTATGGCATAGCGAACCTTGGTAGTTCGTTTTGCTCGGAGATATGAGTTATTCCTCACATCAAGTGCACGCGGGAGAGATTGTGCAGCGGAAGGAGCGCTCAGATCATCCGTTTTAACCGACTCCAGCAGCCACACCGCAAATATCAAAACAGACTTAAGGCAGTGTCAGAAAAAATATTTTGTTTTTCACACCAACGAACAGTTTGCTGCCGTAAAGCCATATACATAGAGTAGGTATTTCATGTAACCTGTGAACATGATGGCTTTAACATGCAAGGAAAGCACTGAGAAGCATTTCTTATGAGATATTGCTCTCGTTCAAGAATGTAGTTTTCAGAAAGTAATATTCTTGCGTAAATTACTAATGGAGAATATTATTTTTCATGTAATTATAATAAAAACGCCAGAAGCTAGTTAAAGACAATTGAACTGAAGTTAACCCGTCCTAAGTTGGACGTTAATTCAGGCACGACGTAGGAGAAACATGACAGTTGCAATTCCGTACGGCTTTAAATTTAATTCAGCAGCATAATCAATGGGAAATAGAAGACTGGGGAAGCTCATTTGTGCAACCTAACCAGGAGCAACCTGCGTTTCCGGCAAGAGTGAGACACACAATGCATAATTGCTGACCTGGTGGTGCCCACACACGGCCATTAATGGACTTATTCAAATGCAATGTTGGTACATTAGAGCTAAGGTTCTGATTTAGCACACAGCTCAACTGAGGTTGCTCAATGAAAACAAAATGAAGTACACGGGAAACACAATACACTTTCCATGCAATAACCAATATGGTACCAACGACTCTCTACTAGTTTATTTGTTAAGTTCAGCGTGCATTAAATTGACATATAATAAACAAAAGCTCCGATAAGTTTACAAAAATAAACATATAAAAGCTCCGATAATTTTACAAGTTTATCTTCAAAATGAGTAAATAGTCAGGTTGCACAGCAACATTTTCCATCCCGCAAGTACCATGGAAAATGAGAGATGTCTTCGATGACCACGTGTTGAGAAAGCCGGGAGAGAATGGAAACTATAAAACTGTAACCCGTTTCGTGCGATGTGACCCACCGGTGGGTCATTTTACCTCCAGAAAAATAACATCGGAGCTGGAAACGCGTTAAAAAGAGAAGCAGGGTCAAACAGACTCGTGCATTTCCTGACTAACATTCACGACGATCGATCCAGAACGGTCTGAATCGAGCAAGGTCAACAAAAATAATTTAAAAAACAAAGAAAAAACACACAAATGAGAAGAAGGTCACGGAGAGGGAAACATTGAGCGCGCACAACAGCAGCAACAACAACAAGCCCATGAAACCATTGAAGACCTGAAGGTATTCAGAAGACCGGGCCAGTTCTCCTCAGCGGCTGCAGAAGAAGTGGCTGGGACCGGTATAATTAAATTAGGCTGTCTAGAGGGTAGACAGGCTCGCACGTCCCCCGAATGATGAATTAGCGAGGCAGGATGAAAAGGCAGCCTCATCGAACGCTCGGCTGCGCGCCGCAGCATCGGCGCACTCTCGCAGTTAATGCCGTTTTGGGTGGGCGCGAGAAAATTTGTAAATGCATTCTTGCATTGAAAAGAAACGTTGAACTACCGTGTTCTAACGCATGAAAACAACAGATTAAGAAAAAAATGTATAACAACTTGACCGGAGCAATCATGCAGCAAAAGAATTAGATAAAGCAACACGTGTAAATAACGACGTAGAATTGCCCGGGTACTGATGGGGAAAGCGAAGTACATTTTTACTACGATAAAAAAGAATGAATATTTTTCGGCATCACCCTTGCTCTGCAGAACAAACGATACGTGCTTTTTTGTTTCAAAAAAGCCCAGATGTATGCAAGAGGCATAAACCGTTAAAATGTGAACGTGACGAAAATGAATTTAACAAGATGAATTTCTCAAATAATACGATGTTGCAAAAGAAATTTTAACCTCAACACGAAAATGACAAGAAACTTCGATTAGGGCAGTTGCTCGAGTTTTAAATTAAGCTTCACATTTCTAAAAAAAACTGCAAAGAATGGTTGTGCATGACGCGACTTACCCGTACACTCAGTCTTAAAAAAGCGTCGTCGAATAGTAAACTCCTTTTGAATACGAGGGTCGTAGCTATATAACATCGCTTTTTTTACGAGCTACGACATCACTGTAATCAATTCGTTCTCAGAACACGAGTACAATACAACTTCATTGCAACCACACAGCAAACGCTCCACACTTGAAGTCATAGCTGTCATTCAATGCTGAAACATTGGCGCAATTACCGCTCTGTGTACTACAACATTCTCTCTTCTATCAGGAATGAAAAAGAACTATAAGCCTCATATTGTTAACAGGTCCCTGGCGCCGATGAGATTCGGAGGGGACAGCTCGACTCTCTTAAGCCGGGGATTTTGAGAGAGGCCTTATCAGAAAGTTTTCGAGCCAGGCATTATCGGCCACCCGGAGACATGAACTTACAAAGAGTCCAGAGACGGCGACAAACAGAGCGGAAGGCGAGGAGTTTTGGGAGCTGGAGTGGTTCGCGCACACGCGGAGTTTATTCCCAGCGCAGATATCAGAAATGCTCTCAAGGAGCAGTTGAAAAACTTGCTATGACGATCGTTGGGGCGCACATGTTAGCTCCCATGGTTACATAATTCTCATGTTCATTTTCTTATAACGAATAGATACTTGAAGCGAGATATTTTTTACCTCGCGACCATTTGAGCAAGAACATCGAGCAGCCTATTAAGCCTCTCGAACAGAGATCTCCAATTTCACGGCGCTTTTGAGGTGTCGTTTAGCCGTAAGGAACACTCGATCAAACGCCCAGCGGGCGCTAGAACACTTCATCGCGAAGAAAATCAGATGTTCGTCCAGTTTACCTTTATCAGATGCTAACCAAATACTTCTTGCTCCGTAGCGTCAAGACAGGAATTCCAATTACAATATTCAAAACAGGAACCAACCCATATCAATTCACATGAATTTGAGCAACGAATAACGAGCTTGCTTAAATGGCAAACATTCGCCCAAATATTTCCTTCAACATCAACACGACTCTATACTAAAATAACATGATGACCAGGCGCCTCTTGTTTCTCCATGATTCAAAATAAATGAAATTTTCATACCCATACCCGAACTGCTCTGAAGAAGCTTACAGTGGAAGAGCATCGTTGGGGCAACTTGACTGTTTCGCTGGCCCACTAGTATCGTCTGTTATAACTGCTTCCATCGTACGTTGTGCAAAAATTATAATAAAAGACAACCATAATGCGTTAACTCGTGACCTGAAGCATTTAAGGTATCAGCATATGATACTGAGAAAATTACCTCCAGAAGGAAAAACTTTTCAGTACTTTTGCTTCCGCGGTTTGCTCTTTATCATGCGTTGCACCATGGAAACCAGAGTGCGTGTGAAAACTTTTTGTATTTCTATGCACTACAGCGATGCCCCACAGCGCACCTGTACCGCTCCCAAATGGACGCTATTCAGTACCATCAAGCTACTTCCACCAAAGAGGTATCAATCAATATACATATATACTCAAAACATGTAATATATCTTATACAGATTCGAATACTTGATCTAATACATTGCATCTATAGCTAGATGACAAAAATTATTATAAAAAATATCCACAACGACATAATCTAAACAAGAATTTTAGCACATTAATTAACAAGCAAAAAATTGAAATCGAACTACCTGATGTATTCGTATTTTGCAAAACTAGAGGAGCAAAAACGAGGCCGATCTTGAATACGATCTGGTTAAAGACAAAATACAACTGAGAAAAATTTCTGCCTCACGCCCCCAGAAAGACAACTCGAGCAAAATGGAGACAAATGAGAAGCCATGCAGCGCCAAAACTCCTCGCGACCGACCGCGATTCCGCGTCACATGAACAACAGGCGGAATAAGGGCCGCGGCAAATAGCGAGGTATCGTGCGCACTCAGCTCAGAATAAGTTTACCTGGCATCGTTAGCAAGGGTACTTCTGGAGACAACGCAACGACTATGATGAACTGCACGGAGAGTCCACAATCGCCATATTAACTTGTCTCTAAGTAGTGATTGTCTCTCAATTAATACAGTAAATTTCATGGCACGCCTTTGAAAGGTTCTGTGTAACTAAAACCAAAACACAGGTGCCGCAGCAATGTATTCACATTTTTGTGGAAGGATATTTCATCAAAAAAGACTTCATCAGCTTGAAAAAATTCGCGTTTTGAATTTGCCAATTCAATACACTGCAAGTCACGGGTTAGGTTCTCGTACATTGCAATCCTTCAGGAAACAAAAAAATAAAATCCTGAGTGAAATTAGTCAACAGCAAAGATCATAGGCATCGACACCAAAACAGCCGCAGTAACTTCAGATATTTTGAAAGGAGCCCAAATGATCGATGTTGAAGGAGCCTAAATGATCGATGTTAAAGGAGCCGAAATGATCGATGTTAAAGGAGCCGAAATGATCGATGTTAAAGAAGCCTAAATGATCGATGTTAAAGGAGCCTAAATGATCGATGTTAAAGGAGCCTAAATGATCGACGTTGAAGGAGCCGAAGTGATCGACGTTGACGATGAGCGACGCAATGAAAACACAAAATATTCCCTGTAATAGAAAAGGGTCCGTTACTCCGTGAAAATGTTTCCGCTCGTTTGTCAGACCAGCGCAGGCGCCATCGAGGCTACGAGCTCGCACGGACGAGGAGCGTTATGAAGTTAGCGAGCCTAACTACACGGCACTAAACTGTCTGCCTACACATGATGTACGCCTCCTGCAAACGCACTACCCTAAATTGAGCACTACACTTAAGTACCATGCGCTGCTGAGCTGCCGACCGAAGCTAGGTACCTCACTCTAGCGTAAAATGCATCATGGTTACTTGACAACACACTCGGCTTAGCACGCGTCCGCTTAGTTGACCGATAAAGCGTCCCTCCAGCCACTACTTATGGGGCCCAAAATAAGCCTCGTACCCGGCACACACACTGCATAAAATACATTGGCTTACTTTATTCATAATGAAATACGAACGGCTCGACGCAAACTCATACCTGAGATGCTCAAAATATATATGCCCAAAGCGACCAGTATCCCACGTTTTTAAAACTATGACAGAAGCAGCAATTCATGTCACCATATAAGTGAAGCCCATTTTGGGAGGGTGTGCAGGTGAGTTCTCCTGCACTGTGCAAAACACAAAGTTCACGAATCCAACTTATAAAGAACCACGTTCACAGCGCAACGTTCGGTGCGAAATTCACTGGCGCCGTGAGACCGAGACCAATGCAGGCTGATAAGTCGTCCATCAGTCAAGTCTCGCAAAGTTGAAGAGTTTCGTTGGTGTGATGGATGGAAATGAGATCACCAAATCTTATGGGTCCAAAAAAGATACTCGGTGCTCAAACAAGTTGCGAGTTTTAGACAAGGCTATACGATTTTATAAGGTGCTTTAGAAGTTCAAATGGAAAATAAGAACTTGCTTCAAGTTTGTAAACTATCACTAATTCATCAGTAGCGAGCCATTTCAAAGTCGGATGGCAAAAAAGGTATTGGCGTCATGCAAAAAAACGCATTGAAAACATTTCCTAGAAAACTGCTTGTGAGGTCATTTAGCATTGGTCTGCACTAAGAGAACGATCAAAGCAGCATTTCAAGTCAGCAGAATTACTGCAACAGATACTAGTTGAAATACAATCTTGAAAAACTTGCAGCGTTTAAGCAAAAACATGCACAAAAACAAGAAGGCCCTGTAAAAGCATCGTGGTAATTTCTTTTCATTTAACTTCCAGAGATTGCCATGAAATACGGTTTCGTGATAAGGTCGAGACGTCTGAGCAGTTTCCACGGGCGGTACGGCGTAGCTATCGTGAGCGCACACGCATAAAGAGCCTGAAGGCAGGGGCTCAATCGACCAGCCATGTGAATAATCTATAACCAACTGAGCGAAAAGAGCACATACTGCTCAAGGTTTTCCAAGTCTGATTATACAGTATTTATTAGGCCCAAAAACAAGCTCTGGTGCTCGTATTTTACGGATAATCCCCGATCATATAATACCATGTCAAATTTGTGTGAGAGTTCGAATCAATAATTTTATTCATAAAAGCAAGTGGAAATGCTGATGCTACTTCACGACGTTTTACAGCCTCGCAGGGCGGCGGCAATAGGACCAGCAGCGGCATGTGACACGAGCACTTAGTAGGCCTAACGTGCAAAGAAATGAAATAACCCTTTAGGCGTCGGAATTTCTCCCATCAGATGATAAATGCAAAATTTTTCACACAAAGCAAAAAAATGAAAACAGGTTTACATTTATATAATGTTTAGGCATATCAGAGCAGTGTAAAGCAAACAGAAAGTAATTATTTTCCTCAAGTAAGAGAAAATATGAATTGTACAAGAAGCCCAATCACGGGACGCACGCAGGTAGCAGGTCAACTCATTTAAGGACTACTGGAGCGTCTCAGCTGCGCCTCTATTTTCGCTTCGTACTTTTATACATTCACATTTTCCAGCTAAATAAGCATATAGACTCTCATGGAACACCAGAAAAATGGTGCATCTGGTACCACGCCAACTCAACACACTATTTATGAAAGCTGATCTTTGAAACTTTAGATACTCGGAGACAGATTTAGAGCACCTAGTTAAGTGACGAATAAGTTTGCAAAACTATTTATTTTTGGGGCTCGAAGGGTTAAAAGAGAATACATTTGATAGTTTGACATCCCAACTCTTATCGTTGGAATAGAAAGAAAAATTCTTACCCTTATGGTCTAATTTCAGCACTGACACTCGCACCATGCAGTAAGATAGTTTCAGAAAAGCTGGAAGGAATGATCAGTACGTTCAAGTAGAGCATAGGACTGGTCAAAAAATGACATAGTATATTCTATAATAAAATAAACATAAACTTGAACATCTTATGAGACGCTTGAAAACTACCTTAAGCCGAGAAACATGTCGGACAGTCACGTCATAAAGAATCCTGAAAGCTCTCAACGGTAATTCCATTTTCAATGAACTCGTCTAATAGGAATAGCATGCAAAAATAATATAGATATGTTTAATTTAGAAATCTATGATATGGTATCGCGTGAGAAAAATTTAGTCTGCCGGGCTCAATCCATCGGTGAAATGCACTAGTTTGCATTAATTACGCCCCAGTGAAGACTGCATCATAGAGCTGAATGAAGATTTCGTTGGTGAGCAGTCGACCTCTTCCAGCCGTAGCCCCGGACACCAATGTATTTTACCGGGTCATAAGATCCAAAGGAGCGCACATAAACAGCCACGAAGTGCGAGTTTTTTTTGGACGGTAATCCAGCAAGACGGAGCACCGTCACGACTGCGTTCAGCGCTCGCCGGACTGCTGGGAGCCACAAAGTGCAGCAGCAGCGGCATATGTTTGGGTCGCCTTGTGGAGGATTCAGTTTCCTGGTTTTCCACGGAAAACACTATGCAATTTTCCCAATTTATTTAATTGTTGAGATGCCTTTTAGGATTCTGATGCAATTGAAGAACAAATTAACATCAGCAATGAAATACTGATGGAACACTAGAATTTGAAGAACAAATCGAATTTAAGTACTACAGTGTTCCACCACGTATTCTGCCATGGAGAGTCACAACTGGACCAATGCCACAATCAGGGTATTGAGGAGACGTGTGCTTGACCTGTAACTTCTTCTGTTGCTTTCCTCGTACAAAAACCGAAGAAAAAGCAAGGATTCTCAGCCCTTGGTTCAGTGGTAGCAAATCTGGCCATATTAGAACATGCTGTGCGGTGGTGCAGTGTGCTACTCTGTCTTATGAATTTGATGATGAATTTGATAAAAATGAATGTAGAACGTCGAAGCAGAATCACTGTTTATACTTAACCGTTACATGAAAATTATAGGTCTCTAATGAAATAACCAAATTTAACGAGAAAAAATTCATTTAGACGTGAAATTTCAACAAAACCGTAATCATTTAAACTTTTCGGGTCTACTGTTCTCTCCAACATCGACCTGTACCTTTAATAATGTTTTTCAGCAGTAGCTAATTGTTAAAAAGTGACCACACTGCAAAGCACGCGCAGTTTCCCACGTATTACGGTCAAATATTCACCAACATAGTCAAAAGCTTAAGAGGAATTTAAAATGAAACCACTCGAACATCAAAGACCAAATTCTAAGACGGTATGCGTATTCAGGCAACTTCGCTCTCCTACCACTCCGAGAGTTTGGAAGTAAAGTACAAGAATCTAACAGAATTTCTTGAATGCAGGGGGGCTCACTGGAGTCCATGCCTCTGAGAATAGCGAGAACAGTCGCGTTAGCGGCATCGGGGGCTGAGAGTGCAGCAGGTAGAGGTAAGAAAATCAAGCTGTGACGACAGCAGTAGGCCGTGTCGCAACAATGCTCACAGCTCAGAAGCGCTCCGACAGCCAATGAGTAAGAGGTCAGCCTTACGCTGGTGCAAATTTAGTGCACGAAACGCAAACCAATCACGCAAGACAAAAACGTAAACGAGTAGAAGCAAATTAAAAACAATAAAACCAAATAACAATGTTTAAAGTTAAGAGTCGGAAATGGTGTTACAATAAAAAATCAACGTTTTCATAGAAAGCAAGTTGAAAGTTATTTTATGAAAGTTATGAAAGTGTATGATATATACCTAAGGAAACAAAAATGTCGCCTGAAACCCAGGCTGCAGATCAAGAAACACTGGGGAGATGCCGTGCCAAGTCCAGGTCGTGTAGAGTCAGCGTAACATCGTGCGGTGCTGCTATGCAATCACGAATTGACCATTTCTATGCGGCCAAGACAAGAATTACTACAGTATCAATTACGCACACGGCGTATTCACCAGAGAGCTGCTCTGTTCTAAGCGAATTGGCTCCATTTCGTACGAACTAGGCTGGTTGACAGGACCGAGTTCCATGGACGATGCACGGGAATTCGCTCTCATATATTGAGATTGATTAGTGGTTCGTTCCGAACGTAGAATAATTAGTCCTGAAATTCGTGATTCCATTCATTCTCGTTATGCGGAGAGGGTTGCCACGCAGATTTATATCAACAGAATATAATTTTACGAAAAGTTTTGAGTTCAAAAGATTTCCGCTCCCTTTTAACCGAACCTTTAAATAAGCTTACAAGAGCAAGGAACTTGAATTCACCCACGCTAGACGTGAGTAACAATCACAATATTCAAAACAGGATCAGAGCGAGATAAATTAACCCTGTGTTAGTTTGTCTCCTGGGATGCTTTGTCTGCCCAATTTTGCTCCGGCACTCGTAATTTCAAGGTTGATTCCGAAGTAGCAACGTTTGAAAACCCCAAATGACTAACGCACGGTGTAAATAAGGTGGCGAGCAAATGTTTTCTTATAGACAAACAAACTTCCTCTAAGATAGACTCTACAATTGACATGATTCTAAAGTCCAAAATACGATCAGCGTGAGATCAACACCATCGTACAGTATATATGCATCCTAGCTTGTGAGTGTGGTGACGTTACAAGACGATCTTACCACATAAAATCTTCACTCAAATTCACGCTTGTCATAAATTTTTATTCCTCACCACTATTTCACAAGAATCGTCACCAGTACAAAAGAAATACTGCACCTAAACCTTAGATCAAATTACTAGTTGGTCTAAAGCTCCCTAGCCACAGGAAATGTGATTCAAAGAGAGCGAAAAGATGTGAGCGCTTAGTATGAACTTGAGAAAATGTCGAATCTATGCACAGGTGTGCTAGCGCTAGCACACGAAGACCCCAACGCATAAAAACAGCAAATCGAGAAGAGAGGGAAAAAATAAAAAAAATCATTAAATGAAGAGAGCAAAGTGGGCACGAAAGATAGAAATCCTGAAGGCCCAGCAGGAGCTGAGTGACCTGTGTCCTCCTGGGGTCACTAGCCCCCCATCATAGGATAGACAAACCTAATTTACCGAGCCCTATGGCCTATCCAACGTCCCCTGAGGGCCTTAAATTTTTGAAAAGTTGTCAACATTTAATTATCAAATCTCCGAATTGAAATCGAATGAAGGATGCATTAATTACTAATGAAAGATACAACAAAATGAATTGGTTAAAAATGAACTCCTAACACAAAATTGTGAGAGTAGAGACGAATTACAATTTTTTAGTGGTAGAATTATTTTGGCGATCAGGCTGCATTTAAATCTACACAAAAGCTAGCTACAGGCTCTTATAAAAACGAAGTAAGGCTGCACTTAGCCTTTCACAAAGAAAAAGTACTATTCTTATGAAATTAGATTGTGGAGTCTATATATGCGTTAAAGAGTTAACCATAACACAAAAAAATGAAATTTCAACTTCCAAGAGGTGAATAACAATTGAATACCCAAGCCACTGGTGTCTGATGGAACAATCATTCGAAAAAACAAAAATGTCGACGCCTCGAGCCTATAAATGGAGAAAAGTGTTACGCGCTGGTGGCATATATAGCCCTGATTAATCCCTGGACGAATCCCCCCGAGAAGGCCGGCGGTGCATTCACACAGTCTGTTTAACTAACGATGACCGTGTGAATGTAACAACAACGGCTACGAGATATCTCGGGATAGTTCGCTGTGGGGTTAAATCATGAGTTCAGTTAACAATGAAACAAGGTATTGCGCTGCGCGACTAAGAAATGAAGATACTGGCAAAGTCACATTATTATATTAGGGTTAAACTTTTCGTATTAAACTTTTCGTGTTGCCACATTTCATGTCATTTTAACAGATAGGCTCAATATCAGTATGAAGTTTATTTTCAGTTTAAAGGGCAAGTTTTTCAAGCAGTTAAACTTATGAGACTAGCCCAGGAACCGTACAGCGCCCCATTTTTCGTACTTACAAAAGTCAGCAAGAAATAACGCGGCTTATGAACATTCAGTAAAAAATATCCCCAACGCAGGATGAGACCACGAACACGAGTGACGTAGCGTCAACTGAGCATACACGATGTGACTGAACACGAAGAGAAAGCCATTCAAGAAGTTTAGCGGGACCCTCACTTGTACGACCCAACAAGGCAGCGAGTAAATAACACTGCCTTGGAGGATCAGGTGCTGTATCTCGCTTTAAACAATTTGCGTCGCGATATGAAGCTACCATAGTTAGTAATTTAAAAGTGATTGCAGACCACTGGCAGCGGGATAAGCTTTGATAATGGTCTTCGATAATGGTCGGTAGACAAGTAGATGTAATAGATATTAGATGAAATAAGAGTTATCAGAAAGCTGTCCACACGATTACATGATATGAAGAGAATTTTGAGGGAAACATTATAATCCACAGAAAGAGATGCCTGAAATACGATTATTTCAAGGTATACTCACAAGATCACGCGAACTACATGATCTTATATTATGCATCGTGATTGTTAGACAAATCTGAGAAAACTTGGAAAAAAGTAACACTCGTACGATAACTCAGCAATCAGCGAAGAAAAAAAAACTCTGCAACAATTACATAAACTTGAATCAGTTTCTGAGGCTTTGTCCCGCAGGGCAGACTGGAATGAGCGCGAGTCCGAGCGCTGGCGGGCAATGAGGCAATTACACTCAGCAGCGAAAAATGGCCAAACTTTCCAAGAAAGCCTCACGTATTTATTAGCAGGCGAATTAATTTCTTCGTCCCTCGGAAAAACTGCCTCCAATCTCTTGCTATATCCAATCGGTATGAGGGTGAAGCGCGGAATTTCATTCGATTTCATAAGGCTAGGGTGAAACTAAACCCACTCGACGGTCTGAATAAAGTCATTCTGTCTCACATTCGATAGAAGGGCAACATTGATCAACGAAGAAATGAAGCTAAAATAGAAGATCGGCTCTGATATGTGCACCAAACGCTACTGTCTAGCTCGGACCTGAGAGCGTCACCAGCCTCACCTGACAAAAGCCACAGCCAAACTGACTCGGAAATTCGGAATGAGGGTTAATCCAGACTCCAGAGGCGCTAGCAAGGCAAGTCGCTTCCTTCCCTCGAGCGTTGTGAAGCTGGGACTAAGTTCCTCAAGCGCTGCAGTCAGGAGAACGCAACCTTCGGACATACCCATTTACACTCCACCAAGCTCTAGTTACTGATCACTATTTGGCTTAGAGTGAAACATGTTTTCCTGTGAAATTAAAATGAAGGGTAGTCTGGTATGGCACCTCTGAGTAGAATGCTCCACCATCGCTACCGTGCTTACAGACAACTAACTTATTGGACTTACTCCCGATTCTTTTTATGAAGTGGTTTGAGCAATAAACAATGCGTGACGGCCACGAATCACTCAAAGGGCATCGGTTAGCAGAATATGACAGACTAAGATTTTAATGTTCTTCGATATCAACGAAACACGTGTGTTAAAATCCTTATTTCCCGAAAAGTGATACAAAGAAAAACTTGTTTGTTACTCGTAAATAAAGAAAACATGGCCAAATTTTTTACAAAACACAAAGAATGGAGGTGCAGAAGAAGTCACCTAAGGTATTTCTTCGGCGAGAAAAGCCCTAAAATACTACTGAAGAACAGGAAACGGTTTCGTCACTGAAACAGTCGAGCTGAAGGTAAGCCTGACATTTGAATTGTTATTGAGAGCGGACAGGAATATTGAGCGGGACACCGAGCAGGATCCCCGGGGCGACCTGGGCACCGCCAGATCGAGCTTCACGAAATGCGATCCACGGCAGAGGCCAACACAAATAACTTCAGGGGTCGCACCGAGGCCATGGTTTCCGGTTAATGGCCAACACAAGAACGCCACAAATATTGTGTAAGGGCCATAAAAAGATGTTTCGCCAAAAAGCTGACGCGAAATTGAGCTTAGTTCATTGTTAAAGAGATCACAATTGACTTTAACGAATAATTTTGGCAAGTTTTGGGCCGTTGAACTGATTTAATGAAGGTCTCAAATGACACGCATTTGCCACAAGTCGTGCGAAGCTCTTTAGAAACGCCCCAGGTTACCACGGTTCCAGACAAGAGTCTGAGGAACTAGGCAAGTAGAGTTTGGGAAAATATGAAACGCGTCTGATTGAAACAGAATCGGCCTTTGCTCGGTTGGGTGTAGAAAATGCGAACCATGAAGCCTTAAAAACCACATCAAGCTTTACGCGAAATTCGTATCAAGCTAACGCAAAATGAAAAATATTTGAGGTTTGGGGAAGTTTGAGGTCATCAAATATTAGAGTCACACTGACTAAAACATTTCACAAAATGATCGTTCATTTCGCGATATGAACCTCTTCACAAGAATTTGCAAAGCTCTTTAGCAATTTGATTCTTGCAGGGAAGTTCTGAGGACTTGGGATTAATATGGGGGCCCCAAACTTGACATCATTGCTTTCAGCTAATAAGTGAGGCGGAAGTGCTGCTATTCATTTGGGGGTGTACTTGTAAATGTTAAGTGAAGGAAGTGGACTTTAGTGAAGTTGAATTGAAGCTGAGCGTAAGAAAATGCAATACTAAAATAGAAAGAAACATATGTTAACATAATACTGAAACTGAGTGAATTGTTTACTGTTAAATTGGAGCTCTGACCACGATATGTTCCTCACTGACACCCTACGCACTGACCTGTGCCTGCCCTCCGTCTGGGTTTGTCGGGTCTAAGTTCAAACCGCGCACTGAACCCCTCATGCTCTGAGAGGTCAAACGACCGTCCGCTTACAAAACCTAACAGAAATGGCGGTAACAACACAGGCGTCTCGAGCCCTAGAACACCATGCGTAGCTCATTTTGAAGTGCATTAAAATTTTCGTTTTTTGGTACCCATCCTTGCAATCTTTCTTGAAGACAACTTTAATAAGTTTTCGAGTTAACGCAGGAATTCAGGGCATATAGGGTAAAGAGGTTGACGTTACCAGGCGCCCCAGTGAAAGTTTACACATTCCTCCTCGATTACGCTTTGTTTCTCTACCAGGGATATATTCACAGCACGCATTTTTCAGAACAATATTCATCACAAGAATCCCTTTGTTTTAGCGGTCACAGTACCGAGAAATATTTTCTAACTAATATAGGATGGTATCCTACGTATACCTAATCCTACGTATACCTATTTTGAATGGTCATGTGTCCGCGTGTAGTTTTCTGCATCACTCTCAGTCGTACCCACCAGCATACAGTAGGAATGTGAAGTAAAGTGAATGTGGAAATACTCTTAGCGTAAAAGTACTTTAAAATTTACGTCTGTGTCCAATGTACTTCCCCCATATCGTTTCTTTCTTCCGCTATCTACCTATTTACTCTGCCTTGCAGTCCAGCAGTTTTTTTGGCGCCTTGGTTGACAAAAACTAACAACCGACCATGTAAAATCGTAGTCCCATGAACCAAGAGCAGGAATTTTGAAGAAATTCGAACTAAAACAATAAAGGATTTCAAATAAACTGAGGGTGGAAGGAGCCTACTGACATTGGACGCCAGGTTGAGAAAAATTATGTCGAAAATAACTCCTGATATGAAATATGATACGGCAAAATAGTGAAGACAATGTCGTCGATCCTTTCACAGGAATTAAGAAACTAGAGGAAAGTTTCCGAGGTCAACGCAAGCGAACAGAAAAACTTTTTAAATTAGAAAACTTCCAGCGGGGAAAAAAATCCGAACCCCGACTTTCTTGAAAGAAAAATAAGTAACTTGCCATCCATAACCCAAAATAAAGCCCACGACTTAGCTGTAGCGTAGTATTAAGAACTTTGATTCATCGATGTCGAAAGCCAACGCTGAAGAGCAGGAAGCAAATGAAGGTCAAACAAACAAGCTAATTTTGTTAGCCCGCGGCTCAGATCTCGGACCAGAGATCGTCAGAGAAGATTACAGCCCTGAGGGGAAGTCTCAGGCCTATGAAAGAGGGCACGTCCCGGACTAAAGCCCTCGTATCTCACAATATTGAGGGTAAACATCTACATTTGGCGACACTCATGGCGAGGGCCTCCCACAAATATCAATACCTGAACTGACTTGGACAGCGAACGTGAACATGATGAAGAACTGGCAGGCGCACGACAAACAAGAAGACTATACAATGAGGGCTAACTGAATGTACAAATGAGATATATTAACCCTTTACTGCCCAAATTATTTGCTACTTGGCGAACTTTTTTTTCATATTATACATACGTACTTTCTCCTGAAGACATTGGATTGTACATTCTGTGTAAAATAAACAAAAACAGAAGGATAATATTTTCTGTTCGTAAGCTGCATTTTCGTTTAAACGAACACATCGCAAATCTAAAGGTTATTATTTCGAGAACCCAGAATTCGCAGACGCAGGGCGTTAAAGGGCTAACGGAAAACATGAAGCAAAACTGGATATTTGGCTACCCTAGCACAACACTAGTGAATCAACATCAATAGTTCACTAGTCAACACTAGTGAATCAACGAAGAAAACCCAGTTCGCACAGACCAACACGAGCCCAAAAGGTGCGAGGTGAGCAGCTAGGTGGCCACCACAACCTGGGTGGCGCAGTCCACGTGTTTCCCTCGCCAGAAGTTTGACGCCTTAATTTAAACGAAGGCTCATAGCAGCATTCGTTCCTCTATGAAACTGGAATTAGTGTTGACTACACTGGAAATTAATTTCCTCCAACTTCACAGAATTTTAACTCTAATTGAAATGTTCGGAAGGTTGGTCAACTTTTCACAGCCCAAAAGATCAAAATCCAGTTTTATAAGAATGCTCTGAGTTTTTCATAAAAACTGAATGCAGTCTCATAGCACATCTACATAAGGTTGCAGGCTTGCAGCTTTTTTTTCCTACAAAACTAAGTTCAGCCTAATCGTCAAAATAATTCGAGCTGTAAAGGATTAACTAATTTTTATCAATGTGCAGAAGTGGTCGCTGAAATAATACAAATTACCAACATTAAAAAAACGAAGAAAATGAATAAATAATTGTGCAGTGCTTGCTTCCTAATTAAAAAATCAAATACGAAAGTCAATCATTTTATAATCACGAATATTTTATATTCATAGCTCCGAATCTGGCGCCTGTAAAGCGGTAGAAAGGAAGATTTCAAACTAAGAAGTTACGATTGGAAACAACAGTCGATAAGTGGACGTATTGCCAAAAAAGCAATGCTAAATAAAGCGTTCACAGCAAAGTTCTTTGATTTGATTCCCTGCGTATACTTCAAAGCGATATTTCTTGAACAAAGAATAAGTGAGAACTCTTTTAGAGGGAACGAAATTATCGTCATAAAGAATTCGGTGGAGCAAAACAGTATATTTTTTCAATAATTCCTCGGTGAAAAAGTTTGAAATACGCAGCACTCTTCAAATTATCCAAGACAGGAAGACTAAGTTCTAGCTTGCGTTAAACGTTCAGAAAACTAATAAATACAGGCCATCACAGTTACTCAAGTAAGTTTTTACGAAGTACACATCATCTGCAAGCGCTTTATTTTAGCTGAAAATCAATTGTTTTAACAGTGCATTTTAGCATAAATTAGTGCCACTCTTGAGTCGAAGTCATTACTCTTTTTTAGTTTCATTCTTCACTAACGGTACCATTATTCGAAACGTAAATTACGTGTCCCAAATGAAGTTTCAAATGTACGCTCAATCTTCCTGAAGCTTAAACGCGCACGTAAGCTCATAGCTTGAAGTTCAGCTCGCTCATGGACTCCACCTTGCTTCAGAACGAGAGAAACATCAGGGTTCCAATACGAGAGTGACGTAAGGAGCGTCAACTCGCAGCTCACTGCGGGCGAGAAAGTAAGNAGCCTCCAGCGGGCCACAGAGGCTGTGACCTGACTCCAGAGTACACAGGCGCTGGCTGTCAGGACCGCGTCCTCACGTGCGAGGGCTGCTCTTCAAAGAGCCACGGAATGTTTTCCTCCCGAAAGGAACCCCAAACCCTACAATCCCCACAGCACTCGCGTGACTTTTCAGTAATAATAAATCATTCAAAACCCAATCTGTTGTACGGTAAGTCAATTCTGGCAGAATAAAGTTTCTTTTCTGTTCTTTATTCGACGTACATCTTAAATCCAGGAACACCTGCAGGGGACAGCGACTGTAAACCCCCTCACGACCGCCGCTTAATAACGCTGGAAAACTACCAGCGCCATTGAGAATTTCAAAATAGGATTCAAAAATTACATCTTAACATTTCACTGCCACACAAAGCATATTAAACACAAATTGAAAAAGTGCAATCAAATTTCAGCTCCGGAATTAAAGTAGCACTAAAGAAATTAAGACGAAAATCCAAAGAACCGCAAATGAAATATATGTCATACTGATTCCATTAATAACGTCTATTTTATATGGAAACATATTTCATCTTTCGTATAAAGACACCCCTAAAAGAAAATATTTTTTTCAACAACAATAGCTCCAAACTTGAGGCAATCATAGCCATATTAGAAGTCGCACAACCACGTTATAAATAAAGGTCAAGACATAATTTGGAAATCACTGCAACAGATTATTTCTGCGCGTCTACAGTAAGCACTTTTACAGGAAAAATGAAATTACCTTCGAACTTTCAGATGAAATTTGAAGTTTACCTCAAAAACACAGGTTTTTTTAGAGCTTCTCATAGAAAATATTTGTTTTATGGTGGTACTCAAATATATTTTCTAGACAAAAATTTTATTGGTTCAAAGTATAGAGGTACCAAGTATAAACTTAAAAATCCTGTTTTGGGCAAGAAATGGATATTAATTTATTTAACCATGAAGAAAAATTGTTTATCTTACAGCGTCGGGCCACCCAAGGGGCTGCTCAGCTAGGTACACAGACCCACACCCTCTGTACCTAGATTGCCCTCTTAAGCTGATCTCGACGGCTCAGGTACATAATGTAGGAACAACAAAGTGTTACTAGAAGCCTTTACGTTAAGTGAAAAACTAAAAATATAGTAATTAAATGTAAGAGTCTTTCCAGTCACTCAACATTTGACAACTTCCAAATGAGTTTTTGTTACAACGAACAGTAAAATCCAGAATTTTTCGAATACACGTACCCTTTTCATTATGCTATAAAATAACGTAATGTAAAACGAAAAACAAAGAATTATATTGGAATTCGAACACTATTTTGAATGTGACTATACACATGCACATTTTACTTCATAACTGTAAGGTAGCACAATTAATCGGCCATACAAGTAAACACTATCTTGTAGAAGGATAAGATCATTGTGTAACGATACCGAAGTCAGGCTACGAAATCAGAAGTTTTGTCAGAATCACTTGCAGAACAAGGATTGACTTTTTGCTCGCGTCGCAATATACTTGTATTCTTCTTCACATTGGGTCAGTATTCTACAGAAACTCTGGCTCTTTAAAAGAGCACGATGATTCTTCTTCAAGACGGGCACAGCTGGGCGATTCTCTCCGCTCCCTCTCTCAGCGCAGTGGCCAGAACGAGTTTCAGGTCGTCAGCGACTATTCGTAAGAGGGGTACGTCAGGATTTTTTAATCTGACCTCTTAACTACGTTACATCAGACAGTATCCACTCCTGAAGTAACTTGTGTACTACTGTTCTTTCGAATTCATTGTTAATATTTTCCCCAGTTTTCAACAACTACTTTTCTACTGTTGTTTGGGACATGATTCCGCGAAGCGATATGCGGGATCAAACAAGGTCAAAACAAAGAATGACATTGAAAGACGCTCTCAGGAAGGATTTCGCCTTAATTTTTAATGCAAATATAACTGGAACAAAATAAAGGAACGACATGCAAAACAACTTTTAGTAGCAGCTCGTAACATCAAGCGGGGCACGGGGCGGCGCTACAAAAACAACGCGTCCGTTAAATTAAAAAAGCAGGGTGAATTGATGATCAGGATTAATGCTGGAAATATCCATCATTTCAGAAATAAGCTGACATCACTGACGCAAAAAAGCATAAAATCAGCAACAAAAGAGTTTTCAAAACAATATAAGTTTTGACGAAGCCGAATGCACGGGAGGCTCCCGGTGGCCAGTCTGAGTGGGAGCGTGGACCAGCCGACATCGCCTGGGACTCGAGCCCTCAAGATTGATGAGACAAACATCGAACGCTTTTACGAAGTCAAAAGGAACGTCACGTAAAGAACGAGTGACCAGAATTTTCCAGCAAAGAAAGGGCAAATTCTCTAGATTTTGTTTTTGCTGAAGGCTCCATCGTTTCTTCCTCGTCAGCAATAAAAGCTCTTTTTACGAACAGTTACTCACTATGAAGCACTGTATTAAAAAAACGTGTGGGTAGACGTTCGGGCTTGGGGGATCGAAATAATGGTCAAAATATTTGATTTCTTCACTGTTTCAATACCAGAAGCGCGATAGTTTATTCGTCCAAAAATATTAAATTAACATTAGTACTTGATCATTTTTTGTAACGGGATGAATACAAAATACAATACTTTTGAATAAGTAATACGAAGAAGGATTACATACGACATCTAGTAGTTGGCAGAAGTAAATATTTTCAGAAGGATATTCAGAACAAATTCCTTGGGTAAACAGCTACGCCGCGTGATGATGGTCGACAAACTAATAGTTCTTTAGGCCTCTCATCCACATTCATCTTCCCATGGAATCTCTCGCTGATCTGGACTGAAGCAGGCCACCATCGATCACATCGGCAAAATTGACGTGCGATTAGAGCTCAGCCAGCGAGCGTCCTTCTAAGAACGCGTCCGAAGTAGCTCACTCGGTGATGGAGAGAGAGAGAGAGCGAGAGAGAGATCTCTTTCCAGCTATGGAACGCATCCAAAGCTCTAATGGTTAGCACAAAATGAGATGAAAACACACACACACATAGGCTAAAAAATGAAAAGTATCGGTTTTAAGACACCGTGCAGGCATTGGGCTTACCAATGAATATGCGGTATTCAGAACAGAATGCGGCGTGGCACCAATAAAAAAAAATATGTATCCAAATCAAACGGAGGATTATCGGAAAAATACGCTTTCTTTCCGGGGACATTAGAGAAGTCAATAAAAAGCGTGAGAGCTTAAATCGGCGGCCATTCTATACTTTGGAGAGGTTTGGGAGCCGAAAAAGGGTGTCATCACTGCAAATGACACCTCGGCAACAATACAGGGCGTCATTTGAACGCACTACTTCACGGGACGAGAGGCGCAACAAGGTGAACGCTTTATTTCTCGGCTGAGCAAAATCAGCCCGTCGATCTCATTCGTGGGACTCTCGACAGAAATTGAATCCAAATCCAATGGGCGAACGTCAATGGATCTCAAATGAGCCATGGAACCTGCGGCACAATCCAAAATGATCCCGCTCACAAATTTAGAGCCAAAAATCATTTTTGGAGACGCCGGGAGTTATGACAAAAAAGCCTCGACTTAAACGTTCTGATGTACCTGTACTGCAGCATTCATACCGGGACATGATGAAATTGTTTC
>VOMN01029949.1:0-29450 GCA_014899125.1 Orchestia grillus
AGTTTCTGAAGCGCTGCTTTCACTACTACTACTCATACTCACGAGGGTGCTGCATGTTTTTGTAACTACTAAATTCAGCGCTGTTGCACATATACATGAGGCTTCAGTTACTTTTTCGTATAAAGCTAAATGCAGCCATATCACCAAAGAAATTTGGCCGGTAAAGGGTTAACAAGTTGACTGTGACGGACGATGATATTAGTATAGGAGTAAAATAATTCACCGCCAGGCCGTATAAAAGGGTACGTGCCATTCCTATATCCGTGACCTATTATTGTTTTGTATGCTTTGTTCAAGTTTGTATTGTGATTTTATTTTGTTTACCCTGTAGCTCCTCCGAGAGACGATAGTTATAATAGAACCTGATGTGGGTTGCGTTTATTTTGCGCGAGAGAAAGACACTTTGTTTTTTTTACGATTTTTTGTTGTTGTTAGACCTAGTGCCGAAGAATTATGCAAGACATAAATATACTTGTAAAGATACGGTACGCGTAGTTCGTCCCAGTCAAGTAAGGGCTAAATGAATGGCACAACGCGCGCTACCGCGCTAAACACGGTTCACGAGAGCCAGGAATGGAGGCGTTGGTCGGTGTGTGCCGGTACTAATTTCGTTTGCTACGAGCGCGTGAGGCAGAGAGATGGCCTGTAAAGAGCGCTGAATTTGAGAAGAATATACGTTGTTCTGTTGCCCACTGCTCCATGCCGCGCCGTTCACAATTGTTTGGTACAAGAAACTAGAAATAAAATATTCAAAGTGAAAAGAGATAGTAACCAAGGCAACCAAGGATACCGTCATACGTCACAACACACACGTGTTGTTCCATTCAAATTGTGCGGTCTCTACAGTATGCCCTATTTGAGAGACTTGCTCGTCTGCGTCCGTTTCAATGAAGCTAATTGTAAGGTGATGGGGTGCTCCCATTGGGTGAATGTTGGCCTTCTTCAAAGAAGTATTGTTCCATCCGTCGCCTGAAACGTATTTGGAGGACTTATGTTTTGTATCTTAGAATATAATTCCCTCTGCACCCTGAACACGGGAAAATTTTGGGGAGTTGATCAGTAGGTACCTTCGTTGTGTATCGCTCTGCCTTCGAAATATGAAAACGAGATGTGTGTTGTGTGGGTCGCGTGGTACATTCCAAAAATTGCGATCTATTTAAATTTCACGCACGAGGCCGTAAAATCTCGGATAAGCTTGAACCGCAGCAATACCTTCTCCGTAGCTCTCAAACATGTACAAAGTTTTGTTTTTATAAATGTGCTGTTATTTTATTTTTGTTACTATTATTATTGCTATTATTTAATTTTAGAAAAACACATATGTATGAGTTAGACTTTCGAACTGTATTATGTACTCAAAAATTCGAGCGAGTTCTCGAGAGTAATATTTTGTGAGACGTGCTGCAACTCCTCCACGAGCTCAACACAATTTTAGCTCGGTGTCTTAGCAAGATCCGTTTTCTCTGTTAATACATTTTAACATAATTTTAAACTAGGTGTGACGATTCAACAGTTATGAAGCAAGAAATGTATTTAAAGGGTATTAACAGAAATATTACTTTGAAATTTTAGGTTTAAAAAGTGCGTTTTTATTATCTTCCATAGGACAAATTCATTTGCTCCCGAGGGGCTTGCACAATTTTATTCCTTAATATTTAAGCATTTTCAATAGAGCGGTGTTGCTGTGAAGCTATGGATATGGATGCAAATTTTCCTTGCGTTCACCTATTATTGCATGTATTGAAATGAAAATCGTAGCGGAGTTGAGAAACATTTAAGGCAACCAGGAGAGTTTTTGCCTTCTTACAAAAATAACTGAATACAAGGATGCTAAAAAGTTCTTCGGTAACATTATCGTAGATCTAGCAGTCCACGCCCTGCCACATATTCAAATGTTCCAACCTAAGAAGTTTCTATTGCGTAACTCCGTGTAATACGCTGCATCCGATAAAAATCTGCAGAGTTCCTCACGCCAGCAGTCAAGAATCATGTACATTGTGTTTTACTTAGTGCATTAAACGTTTATTTCCATACGTATGACATGTAGGATATTATGAATATTAATAATGATGAGAATTACTACGCACACCAAATGAAGCGTGACATGAACACAGATTGGCAAGTGTAACACTCACTGTGTTAGTACTGAATTTTTCGACCGTGTGTACTAAATTCGAAAGGTTCGGAGTAGTTTTCGGGCAAGCATGCCAGTGGAATGGAAGCACAATTTTTGTTCAACTTCTGCTTCTGATGCCTATTAATACATTACGCCCCCTTACTACCTCTTCTTTTCTGCTCCGAGTGCATCATTAGTTGACTCCAAAAATGCTTGATATTAGCCTTAGTGATGAAGGTAGTTCATATGTTGTGCGTCTCGACGAATGTATGTGTTGCAGTGTCACACACCAAGCTCCCTGCGTCAGCTGTTCCCTCCACGTGTGTACAATCAAACTTCCTCTTGAGTTATCAACTAATACATAGCAAAATTACTGCATTTGTCGTACGGCCGAGGCGATGGCACCTGGGTCTTAATTACATGAGAGAAATGTTAGCCTTAGTTCTTCTCTCTGGCCGTTGTGTGGTGACGGTGAATTTGGGACGGAAGTGCTATTAAAGTAATCAAATATCGTCCACATTTCCTCCCATTTCATTGCCTGCGGCAATCCTATGGCCGCTAGTCTATGCGACGCCGTGCCACTAGCCGTCAGATTCTGCGTGTATCATTGTGGGTATTTTTATGGAGACAACCTAAACCTTAAGTCGGTGTGTAAAAAGAGTAGTTATTTCACTGGTGTCAGCTTGAAGTTGGTGAAAGCCTCAGTCGAACATATTTCAAATCTAAAACGCAGCCATTCATCATAAATGTATTTACATACGCTGTGAGAATGACTTGCTTAGTTTGTTTGTGGGTCTTGTATGAGGGTCTTATTATGTAAATGTTTGCAAATTTCAAAAGAGTATTTTTAGGTTTTGAGTTTGCATTTTTTCGTAGCTTTCAGTAAGAGGATGCTGGTATTTTGTACAACTTGCCTCCAGTACGAATCCTTCTATCTCGCATTGGCTTGTTTCATTTCGTTGAGATACTCTCAGTCATTATTGAAACACTCTTCGAACGATAACAGTTGTAAAATCCTATTTATGATTATAGTAGCAATACATTGAGGGATTTCCCTCAGCAGCCGGTTAGTAGATTCATTCCTCCATTTTTACTGTATCTGTAAAACGACTGGTAAATCATCTATAATTATTGCTTGAAAAAACCCTGCTGGTGAAATGATTTTTTGCTCGTTAATAATTTAGGAAAACTCCTTAACAAATTTTTAAACAAATGATGTAGCTTTCCAAAACTTTTTCACGTGTTAGTCGTATTTCATGTATAATGAGAAAGAAAAGAAAAAAATATCTAAATTTTGAGACTCGTTTGTTTAACTGAGGCTGGAGACTTCGGTTAGAAAGAACGGTAGTTGCTTTGGTTCTCTGCATCATTCGCTTGTAAGAACCTTGAATGCGTGTGCTGCGTGTGCGTGTTGGTGTGGGAAGGTGAGCATTGAACGTGTGTCGCTCTTACTATTGTTTGTCTTGCCCCGGTTACAACGCATCGTGTCTGTCACACTAAGCTTCGTGGTACCCTGGGTACAGAGCATCATGTCTGTCACATCACGCTTTACCAGTAAAGCCTTGTCTATGGAAAAATATATTTTACTTACCCTCATTAGCTGTATGGCATTATTTATAGTGAGTTATTTCAGTCTCGAAAGCTAATAACCCCGACTGCAAAATTCCTATTCATCTATTCAGTGTTGAAATTTGTGCTTGCATCGGTGCAGACACTGCATTCGTTAATGTTTTGATCTTATATTCAATATGATTCTACCGAATACACAGGGCAACACAAAAAACGGGAACTTGAAATGCGTTGTGGTAGCCATGCACAGGAAATGTTCAGGCTACCACATCGTGAGTTAGGAAATGTTCCTGGACGCAATTTTCAAACATTGAAAATTTGAGTTTCTGTCTTCTCAACGACAAGCTGTAAGGGTTCAATTGCTATAAATACGATTTTTTGTGTGATTTTTCTATTTTCACTGGGGTTTCAAAAGCTCTTGTTTTTCTGTCCTGTTGTAAGGAAAGCGTACGCTTTAATTGCTTCAGTTCGTGGATAGCGCCACAAAACGTGCGATTGCTGCCGTACAGAATTTTGCCTCGATGCTGCTGTTCATGAATATTTGTTATTCTAACATGTTATTTATGTCGGCATTCTTGAAAGTAATGGGAACGTAAAAGTAGTGTATTTTATTCGCGTTTGTTGGGGAAAAATCTGAGTGCTTCTCTCGAAAAAATAATTTTTTTTTTTGAGTGGCCCCCTCAGCGGGCATGGGACTGGTCCCTGGTGATAGGGTTAGGTTATTTAGGTTTGTCTATCTTATGCTATGGGGACCAGCATCCCCAGGGGAACTTTGTAAGTCTACCTCAGCCTTAGCTAGGCCTTCGGGATATCTATCTTTCGTGTCCACTTTGCTTCTTTTCTATTTTCATGTCTGCTTCTCTAATTATTCTCATTTTTTTTTCTTCTTCTTCTTCTTCCTTCTTAACTTACTGTTTCTCTGCGTAGGGGATCTTGTGTGGGAGTACACCTTGTGCATAGATTCTTTGTTCTCCAAGGTCCATGCTAAATGGTCCCTTCTCTTTCGGTGCGAGATCGTCTAGTTACTAAAGCACTACTATCATTACTACTGCTTTATTGAGTAGCGTGCATTAGTATCTCAAAAATGACGTTAGTTCGTCAGAAACCTTATTGACCTCATTTGCATACGTTTATCTGTTTGTATCAGTGACTCTTTTCGGCCAGCGACCTAACTGTGTTTAAATCTTTTTTTATTTTGTGCATGTTCAAGTCTCCAAGGTGCGCTACTTGATGTGTTGGTGGCGTTGCAGTATTTTACATGCGAGGAAGTGGAACAAACTGGTTATTCATTTTCTGGTGAGTTGGTGGTTCAGCGTTCAGAATTCATCCTAGATTTCAACGCTTGCATGCTGCGCTAGCGTATTTCGTTGCCTTTTATTGCTGCAAACAGCGGGGACGATGTAATACTAGTCATGTTGCCAAGTGTCGTCATCCAGGTAAGGCGGGGTGGCATGGTGTTTTAAAATAAGCTTTTAGCATCTGGAGAACTTTTCATTTAAATTAATGTCTTTAATGCTCAACGATGATAATTAAATATTTTGCAATGATTATCACCACTGTTGTCACGGAGTTTAGGTGGGCTTTAAACTATTAACTAAGCCTCTATGTTGGCCCGGACTTTCCTACCAGTGTTCGACTTTTTTATGGATTTAACTGTCGTCGATGTAATCGAGCAAATAATATTAGTTTGCATTGCTATGCAGAAACTTGACCGGGCAAACTTTCCACTAAGCCATCAAATTTCAATTTACAAATTAAAATGTATTTAAAAAAATGAGGACTGCGTATTTACTGCAGTAGCACTTTTTGTTTACGTTATTCAATGTTTCTAATAAACTTTTAGTAATGTTGGATGTCTCGCTGTGAGTAGTGATAAGATTTCGAAAAACAGGATGCTTGGGAGAAAAGTTTATAACATGAACTAATCCTTTTTATTTGGCAGCAAAAAAATACAACGATCTTCCAAGGTTCGAAATTTTATCGTTATAGTCCGTGGAGAGCAATTCATAATGAGAACATCACGAGAATCTTTTTTTCTGTGTCTCGAGGACGTCCGACTAAAAAATCTAGATCCATAGCTGACCTGCGGAAAGAAAGTGAGAAACTTCATCGCTCATCCGCCGGTTCGCAAGTACAGCGCGTGAGAAGCAAGACGCACTTGCTCCGCCAGACAAACAATTGTTTCAATTGGAGCTTGTTGGGTTCGTCAATAGCTTGTGTTTGAGGCGTCGGACAGCACTCAGTCAAAACAAGGAACATGACTTTGACGCGATGCTCCCCAAAAATGCAGCGTAATGAATGTGCTTGCCAAGGTAAAGTAGGGTAACCACACTAAGGCTAACCCTTGCGTTAATCCATTTCACTATCGCTCAAGGTAAGGGGGCATAATTTAACGGGCTTGTAAATTCTTTTGGTTGGTGTATTCTATAGCAGAACGATTTCATTTTAAAGTTATGGTACTTTTAAAAAGGTACTTGGTTTTCATACAGGTAATATCGCTCGCTCTACGCCAACGCTTGGTGAGTACCTCCAGCTTCTCACTTCATGCCAGGGCTTGTCAATACTTCAAATTACGACTTTCTATCAGGAAAAATTCATCTAGTCGCTCCGTGAAGTATATTGTCATCATCGAGATGGCAGAAGGGTAAAACAACTACTGGCGAAGTGAAGAAGGTATAGTAGTTGAAAGATTCATGTTTTAAGTCTTCCTTTTGAAATATTCACGTAGGCTTTTATTTTTTGTCCGCATTAGCCCACTACTGATAAATCCTCAGGATCCATGAGTAGGCAGCTGAAACCCCAGCGGGGTGGGTTGCTCTCTAAATCTCTAAAACCTCCTCTTCAGGTTGCGAAATGAGAGCTCTCTAACCTTGTCTCTTTTGGACGTTTGAGTTCTTTGAAGATACGAAGATATGAATAGGGGAAAAGTCAATGAAAGAGAAGAGAAAATTGTTCAGTTTCTCTTATATTCTCCCTCTAAAAAATTCAGAACCTCTTCAGCTTTGAGCTTTGAAGCGAGGTTTGCGTCTTTTGATTCGGAATGGAAGATTCTGAGGCTGGATAACTGATGGCGTTTTGTTGCACGTCAGTCTTGATGAACAAAATTGTCTGCGGTGGCATAAACGGCGGATAACTTCTCAATTGTGAGACGTACTGCACGACATAATCCTGGCCACTGAAGCGCTTGGAAATGGCATCGATTACTACTACTCAGCATCCAAATTAGAGTTCTTTTATTTAAGACTTCCGAATTTCGTAATGACGTATCTGCATGAAGCGCTTAAATTGAAATCAGTATTGAAGTTAAAAATGAAATCAAGCAAAACTCAAACAAGCTTAATAATTTCGACGGGAATTTGGTACAATCCAGCTGATGATTCTAGCATTACGTCGCTGCATTAAAAACAAGGCTGACAGAGTGAAATTCTTTGGCGATGCCCACGCTGGTTGTACCAAGCTCAAGCGAACTTTTCAGCCTCGGCCCACGAACTCAGAGTCCCTCGCGAGGCACAACTCTTCAAGATCATCTGACACCCAATTACTTTTACAAGAGGTCATCGCCTTCGCACGTGTCAAGTTCTAATTATAATGTTGATACTAGAAAAATTTGATTAGGATTATTTTTCCTATGTTAAAGAGTTTATGTTTAAATTATCTTAGAGTAGTGTTTTTAATTAATGTTATGTACGCCCCGTTTGTAACATGTGTTGCAAACAAGAATAATTTACAAACGTGATGACTACATTTTATTCAATAGACAAAGAACATTATTCGCTTAGCGAAGTTCTTTCTCAGATCACTGTTAAGCCAGAATTTATTCAGCAGACGTTCAGAAATGAGCTGTGCCTAACATTAATGAGTAAATAAATATTCGATTCCTCTGAGATTTTAGGGCACATCGCCTTGTATCTGTAGTGCCAGTGGCAGGGAAACGTCCGACGTTGCCCACATGAGTCTTGGCTCTAACTGTTCGATTAGAATTTTAAGATGCGTCTTTAATTCCCAAAAGCTAATATATTTTCTCAGTGCTCGTTTAAAATTCTCATGTAAAACTTTATTGTCTTGGGTTATAAGTAAAACATGTGACTGGGGTCAAAGTTTTAGTCTTGGATGCAAATCCAGCAAACATAAAAGCCTGAATAATACTACGGTCTCGGTGCGCTAAAAACCAACGGAGACAATCACAGTAAGTGTTACCACGTTGTTGCCATTGTGTGGATACCCAAGGGACTCTCATCACGTCCGCGGCAGAACCCGCAAAAATCGCGCTGGGACTCTGTTGTCGCTCTAGCGTGAGAAAAGGCTGGCCTAGATTTTTTACTTGCTTTGACATATTTAAAATAAATTCATAATTTATGATACAGTTGTCCACTATTGGGTGAATGGATCATAGCTTTTAGAGCCCCATGGATAGGCAGGGGCAGCCTCACGTCTCCGTAGCTTCCTTGGTCAGTCACTGTGAGGCAGCATTCAGGTTTGGACGGTCGTTGCTGAGGCGTGGTCTGCTGTCTGGAGGCTTGGTTACTACGGTCAGGTCTTGTGTCGACGTCGCATGATTTCGTGTTTCTGCTTGCGCGCTCTGAGCAAACGAAAGTTAGCTGGAGTATCTACCGGTCGGGAGCCTTTCTTGATAATTCGGAAATTTGCATTTTATCCTACCGGCGTAAATATGAAGTTTCTTCCAAAGCTCGCTCAATGACCGAATAACTCATTGATTTACGTCGTGCTGAGCCTGGAGAAATACTGTCATCCCACAAAAAGAGGTTACGAATGTTTCAAGAAAGATTTGATTAATGAAAGTACAGGTTTTATGCAAATGAGCAATTAAACCCAAAGAACATAACTTTCGTGGCAACAGGAGTGAACGACAATTGATCAAACTTGAGTATTAATCGGTATGACAGCGCTTAGAGCTCTTACATTACAACATTTAAGCATCATTAATGGTGAACAAGAATTCTTTAAATGATAACACATAAATTCCAGCACAACAGAACTAGCTAAAACTCATGGACCATGAAACTTAAAAAGCGAATTCTAATACCAATTGTTTCTTCGCTAGTTTTACTTGGACTGATCTCGTACATCATCTATAGCAGTTTGCTTGTCTGCAGCTCGGAGCAATCGCTAGAAAATTCTCCCTCATTCTTGGCAGGCCATTTCGATTCTCAGCGAGACCGCGGTAGCGGAAGCGGGAACCCGCAGACTTTCAATAGTAAAACCATTTTTAAGAGAAATCGCTCGAACTTTTTTAGGAATATTTCAGTTTCAAAGAGGAGGTACGGAAGTCACGGCCACTCGAGGCACAGGGAGCAGCTGCGCCTTCACTCACGGACTTGTAAGAACGTCAACTCTTCCTCCATCGTTTTGTCATCCGACTACTGGAATAGAAAGTCACTCGGCCAGCCATTGAAAACACGAAGCTACTCCGCTGCATCTGAAGATGATGCGATTTTTCGGGGCTACTCACTCGACCAAAAGCTGATTGTGTTCAGTAGAGTAAAAAATCGTGCCATAAATTCGATGACTCAGCTAGACCGAGTGGCAAGTAAACTGTCTTTTCTCAATTACTTTTTACCGGAAGACACTTTCGCGGGGGGAAAGCATGCGGCTAGTGAGAAGCCTGCACGATCTGGACACTCTGAACGATTTTGGCAATCTCGATCGCTGCTCTCTGCAGCGAAGGGCAGATCCAATCCGACTCAATTCTCGAAAGGAAAAACCGCCAAAATATTCCAAAAAAATTTTAGAAACAGGGACGACGAGCATCAAGCTTTTAGATGTGTTCTGAGCACAGAAAACATGGGCAACAGCCAAAATTGGCCGGAGAAATCCTTGAGTAGAGAAGAATGGTTGCCAGCCGTACCGCTCATCACGAAACTTCTGCATGACTTGAAAATCAGCGAAGTCCATTTATGTTCTTCAGGTAAGATGATGTATGACACTGTACTTTCTTTTATTTAATTTTTGCGGTGTTCATAAATTTTTATACTGTAGGTTTGAAGTATGATATCACGCGTTCTTTGTAATTGCGTGATGTGTAGTAAATTTAAGCTTTTGCAAGCCATAAATGTTACCGGCAGCGAGGTGCACTTCAAAGGTACCGATTCGGAGACGGCTTGCTAGACACCCCTCTCTTCCTTTGTCTGTAGTCGAACTCGCGGGATGCATGTCTTTTGTTGTGTTACCTAGTGACAGGACATGACACTCATTACTCATTGACAGGACACACGTCACTTATTACTCAATGACAGGACACACGTCACTTGTTACTCAATGACAGGACACACGTCACTTATTACTCAATGACAGGACACACGTCACTTATTACTCAATGACAGGACACACGTCACTTATTACTCAATGACAGGACACACGTCACTTATTACCCAATGACAGGACACACGTTACCTGTTATCAAATGACAGGACACGTCACTCATTATACGTAAATAATACGCTTCACTTGTCATGTTCGCTATTTCAAAGGTTCACTCTCAGATAGTTTTAAGAAAGTTAACCAATGACTGTCTTAGTATCCAAAGGAAGGTGGAAAAATCTTTTAAATTGAACTGTAAAATCAATACTGTTATACAGTTTTTGTTATCACTACTACTTCTACTTCTAGATATGGTCTGAAAATATTTCTTGTATCATAATAGAATTATTCATAGATTAGTCAAATTTTAACGCATACTCTTCTGTTGTTGTAAAAGCTTTACTTGAGTAAACCCTAGATAGAATAATAAAAGGCAAATTCTGAATCAAAACATTTCAGAAATAAACTGAAAACTAAGTTTTCTGTACTTTTCTCCTCATCTTTTTCGTAGCTTAGCCGTTGTGAACGAGAAGTGTACATGAGATGAGACTTACAAAAGAAATATCCTTCTTGGTTCCGTCGCTTCTCTGGTCTCCCTGTAAGTTTGATTAGCGCGTCAACCCTGGACAGTCTTGTGGCCACGGTTCTATGAAGAGAAGTTTCAACTCGGCTAAGTAGAATCACATTTGTAGGATTTTCTATAGAGGACGCCGAATTTCAATCGGATGACACTTTAGTCAGTCTAAGTTTGAAGGCTTACTTATCCCCTGTTCATTATCTGGCTTCACTCCAGGGAGTTCCTTTTAGTTTTTTCATAGGACTTTGTGCGTTGCGTCATGAAGTAGTTTAATACTCAGTAACACATTTTAATCGTGAAAATTATATTTTGAAATTTAGCCCCCTTCCTGGAATACGTTTGATATATACGAGTATATTTGGAAGCCGCACTACACGCTCTGGTAACCACGCGCTCATGTAAGGATTGTAGTAATAAATTCAAATCCTTTGGACTATGGATCTCAGTTAAGTTTACTAGATCATAACATGCCTATGTCATACTTCTATATTTCCCAGTTACATTTTTGTCAGACTACATTATACCTTCGCATTTCCAAATTAAATTTATGTCAGACCACCATATGCTTCCGCATTTCCTAGTCAAGTGTGAATCATAAGACTACCATATGCCTCCGTATTTCCTAGTTATTTTGACATGCCTCCGTATTTCACAATCAAATTTATATTATACCACCACATGCCTCCGTATTTCCCAATCATATTTATATTATACCACCACATGCCCTCGTCATGCCTCGTCCGTCGTGCAGATCGTCGGTCGCGGCTGCACCTGCTGCTGTCGCTATCGCTGCCCCGCGCCCTGCTGTACACGGGCACGTGCAGCTCTACACAGCTGCAGGACACAGCGCCCAGCATCTCAACTGGCGCCACTCTCACGTCAGGCTCCTCTCGTGATGACCGCTTTTATTGTACCAGTTCCGCTCTAGTTTCATTTAGTTTTTCCGTTATGATTACGTGCAGGCAATGCTTCTTATTGGGACGATTTTGGTGAGGTTAGGTGTGTAAGAATCCGGTGGTCAGGGTTAGGTGTGTAAGAATCCGGTGATCAAGGTTAGGTGTGTAAGAATACGGTGATCAGGGTTAGGTGTGTAAGAATCCTGTGCGTAAAATCCGTCTGAAGAAGGCGTAAATGTATAGTGAGTTATTATAGATATTGAAAAGCTAAATATTACGTGACTTAAAATGTGAAATATGCTTCAGGTTGAAAACATGATGTCACGAAAACAGGAATTTATCTCACAAAGTGTTTCAGATTTCGACACGACATCAACTTCTAATTAGGATATGCTATGTTTATGCAAGTTTGAACCTGATGTGATAAAAACTTTTATTAAAGTACCAATATGAATATAAATATGTAGAATAATACGCTCCTCCTCTTTGGTTAATCGTATAAGTAGCTTGTGAAATAGGAAAAATGATCTCTCTATGAAATGGAAGCTCAAACCGTAAGAAAAGTTTGTTTCATATTCAGTCGGTGGCTTATTATCGATCCCTATATGATGGAAAAAATACTAAAACATAATAATTTAAATTAGCGGTCATGTTGAGCTCACCCAAATTCATCTTCACCAACCCAGGTTAGCCTATTTATTTTACTAACTCCTAATCAATATGACGAACGCTAGCACGTGATACTAATTTTTGTTGTAGTAGTGAAAAGCTTTCTTTTAAATGAGTGGCCTAAATCGAGCAAGGCGTGTCGTGGTGTTGTCAGCTCAGCTGTATGAAGGGAGTCAATTAGTTATTATTTACAGGTATTAATTATTAATTATTTTTACAAACAGATATACTTAGAAGGAGAATTCTCCTGTTCCCTTTCTGACATTCTCTCACTACACCCTTAAGGCATAATGCAACCATATGCAGGCGCTAACATTCTCTGCTCCAACTTTGCTTCACTCAAGCTTAAGCCCGTGCCTCAAACATGATCCCATTAGAATAATTCAAATAATAAAATTCATTCACTAGTTTTCCTAAAATTCTACTGTTCATGGAAATGAGCTCTGTGTACAGGTACCGGTCTTCTATGTTCTATCTTGCAGGCAGAACGCCTAATCAAATCAAAGAATTTATTTACGAGTTTTCCTTAAATTTTACTGGTTATGGAAATGACCTCCAGGTACAGGTACCGGTCTGCCCTGCTCTACCTTGTGGACAGCGGCCAAGAAGTCGAGCTGCTGCAGCTGCTGCTCAGCCACGACTCCATCACCAAAGGAAGCTTTTACGCCATCGTTGTGTCGTCGTCACCGAGGTCTTGTTTCGAGTCCCCAGGCCTCCGCACCACCCACTGGATGCACGTCACGTTCTCAAATGCAAGTGCACACTTTCTGTGTGCGGGGTCTCGGCTTAAAATTGGCTATTACATACGAAATTGATGCCAGGAACTCGTCTGAGTGAAGTTTATGAATGAGTAAACTGGTGAATTGAATCCTGCTCTGAAGTGTAGCTTGCATGTCAGCTGTTGTCAAGGTCGCTGGGCGTTCGCTAACGCTAATTTTCAAACAGTCACGGAGTGCTTCTCTAGGGAAAGAAACAGTAACTTTTTATACCCTAAATTATTTTCTGGTTCACTAACATTTTTTATTTACCATAAGCATAGTTTCTCTCGAAGGCGCATCAGCATTACTTTACGTTAGATGTAAAATCATTAAAAACTGCAGTACAATATTTCTATCGGCTGGTTGCATTATTGTAAAAATCAACTAAACGAGCGCATGGGTTATGAAAAAGTCATTATATTAAGTGTACCGAACAGAATTCGGTATACAGAGGACAGTAAGGGAATTAGCCTAACGTTTTTCACTTCATTCCGTAGTCAGCCATTATAAATATTTAAAACCCAATATACTGTGACTTAGTACGATTAGAACAATTTTTTTCTCGTCCTGTCATCAATTGTTCTCCCAGAAAACTTTTCCCATCCAAACGTAAACTCTAATCGTGAGTGTGTACATAGAACTAACGTGGCACCTTTCATGCCAGGCTGGAGAGGCAACTCTGCACGTCCACGAGAGTTATTCCATCCTGGGCGCTGCTCAGCCAATCGTGGTCTACCTCGGGGCAGTGAGGTACCGCAACCAATCTGGGGACGGCGCCGACCGCAGGCCCCCTCCCGAGCTACTGTCAGGGAGAAATTACCACCCGAGTTTACAACGGACGATTAATGACCGTACACTACATAATGTGAAGGTGCAGCTGCACCAGAAACCTCGGCAAGGCCCATCAAATTTCAACAACCACTTCATCAACGTCATAACGCTGATGGTGAGCACCTTTACCTCGTTATCTTGCTCAGGGAAAGTGCGCTTCTTAGCCTGCACAATTTTATTCATTTTTGCTATCTTGTGCTTGAGTTAGGCATTTTTTGTTGAATAGTTCGAACTATTAAATACCTTTTTTCATCGGACTGATGCTTTTTTTGATGAATCGTTTCTATTTTCTAATATGTAGTTAAAAATTAACAAGCTCTTGAGCTACGACAAAAAATGTGTCAACAAATGAGTACATAAGCATTAATACAGCTAGGTTTTTGTTTACTACTAATTTTACTACTTTTAATTTCTGTTACTTTTTTATGCGTAAAAATGTTTTTCAAAATATTTCGGAGCTTTCCAGTTACCAAAAAATAATTACCGAGTGTGCCCTTTCATCTAGTAACTCTAGTGAGTATAAGCTTCTGTGGTTATCAAATATTGAAGCGCAATTTGGGATTGAAGGGGAAACAAAGACTAGAGAACAAGATGTGTTGCAGGTATAGCAATATTATTACCTGTAATTACATGCAATATACATTGTGTGACATGTTCTGCAGGTGCCTCCTTACGTCATGCCTCTTCCGTCCCACTGCCTGCGAGGCCGAGCTGCTGTGGAGTTGAAGCACAACGTGGGACTTCTGGGACCTGATGATGACTACTGTCCCTTGGCCCACCATGGTAGGACATAGAGCATGCTATCAGGCAGGAAATATCTCCTTTCAGCTTCTTGACTATAATTCTGCGTACCTCTTTTAACCTCCTCAAAATCTTTGTGTAGAGCGACGTCCCATCTAATTGCTCTCGATGAAACAATGAAAGGAATGGTGAGGTTATGTTTTATTAAGATATGGATCACATAAAACGGGATACATTCATTGTAATACGAAATTAGTTGTTATATTTAAGCCTTATTGTTAGTTGGTTCAGGCCGTCGCTGCTTTTAAAATATCTACATCTTCTGATAGTGATGTTGCCAGACAATTATTCAGAATATTACATCCTAAAGTCCTCTCATATCTATTACTATCTCTCGTTCATAAACCTGTGAGAGCTTGCGAAAAAAATAATAAAGGCGATAGGAAGAAATAAAATAGAAATCATTTTGAAACTTTCACACCTAAGTTTTATCTCCGAAAAGAATCTGGAAGAATACGCTCAGTTTTATTATACCGATAATTAAAAGTAAGAAAAATGATCTTGAAAAAGTTGAAAAAATATTGCCTCAAACTAGAAAGATATTAATCTTGACTGTTTGGCGAGCTAGGAGGAACGCTCTATTTCATTACATACATTTCATCTCGTGTTGTTAAATTTTCGACATTTCATTAAATATTTTAGAGTTAAAAAGTAATTACGATGATAAGCGTACCATTTTTGTAAAACTGAATTTCATAAAAATATGTAAGTTACACATCCTTCGTGCAACAACGGCACAATTTTCCTGAAGCCAAAAACAAGGTCATAATGTAGCGTTAAACTTTACGTTCACATTCAATCCCGTGTAATGCGTGAATAAATGCATATTCATACGATTAAAACACTAAAGGTGAAGAATAAACTTCTAATCATTTTTAAGAACATTTCGGGATAAATCCTGTTATCAACTGGAATGAACAAATGACATGAATTACGTAAGATTAAATTACAATTGAACTCTGTGACTTTGGTTGGCTTTTTCATGAGCTTGGCGGCGCCTGCACCTCAAGAACAACTCGTCGTCGGGGGGCGTCCCCCTGGCCCCCCAGGAGCCGCGCTACGGGGGGTACCTCGTCGACCTCCTCATGACCCTGGCTCACAAGCTCAACTTCAGGTAATGGTTACCTCATGACCCTGGCTCACAAGCTCAACTTCAGGTAATGGTTACCTCGAACCTAATGGTTCTGCTTGCCTTCGAGCTCTACTTAGGGAAAAAACATGTTGATTTTAATTAATGATTGGTGAAAAATTTAAGTTAAGGCAAGATAAACCTTGTGGGTAATTACTGCTTATTAAAAAATGAGAATTTTAGCAAGAGTGACCTATATTGATGATGATGTTACCCGGATACCTAACTACAGGAAAAAAACATTAATAATTGTTTCTGACGGTCTCGCTATTAGCTTAGGAATACTGACTCGGGAATTTTCTTCTATCTAAATCCTTAAGAGCGTGACAGAAAGAACGTGACAGAAAGACGGACCAACCAAGCAAGCAACAACTGAGTATTAGTATATAATGGAATTAGGGATATTTCTGACTAGATTGGCTGGGATCCGTTGGTTCGTTTAAATTTTTTTATTGGCAATTTCTTTTTAAATCTTGGCTGTTTGTTTATTTTTTCGTTTTCTCTTTATTGCTCTTCAAATTACTTTAGCTTAATGAATTTGTTTGTACTCCTAAGACTTTTTTGCGCCTCTATGACTTTATTTGCAGATCTAGGGCTTTGTTTGTAGCTCTAGATCTTGCTGCAACTCTATGGCTTTGCAAGCAGATGTCTGACTTGAAGTTTTAGGACTTTTTTTGTTGCTCGGAGACTTTCGTACAGCTCTATGACTACATACATTTCTATGACTTTATTTGTGACTCCTTGACTCTGTTCACAGCGTCATGTTGCAGTTCCCACCTGCCGAAGACGCGTATTTTGGACTGGACCGAGGCAACGGATCGTTTACAGGACTCGTGGGCGCCCTGCAGCGGAGGGTGAGAACTCTAAAGTAACTTAAGTTTCGGTTTTACGTCATCACTCAAATTCATTTGGAACGTTTTTACTACTCCTTATTCTTTCATAGCACTGCCAGTGCATCATTTTGACTGTGGTTGTCACTTTTCATTCTTCTTTTGTAAGACGGCCAAACAAATTTTCCATCGAAATTTAGTCACCACTCCTCATGTTAAAAATGCAATTGCGATTACTAGAATTTTTTAAAAAACTGCCATCAGCCTTCCGAAAGATTGTCGTCAACTTTCTAAAAAATTGTCCTCATCCTTTCAAAAGATTGCCGTCATTCTTTTCTTAAGATCTCCCTCATCCTTTTAAAAGGTTACCATCATCCCTTCAAAAGATTGCGGTTATCATTTGAAAAGTTTTTCCTCCTCCTTTGAAAAAACTGCTGTAATCTTTCCATGATGATCACAATCTAGCAATGCCCGCTGCAGGAGGCAGACTTGAGCCTCGGCCCCTTCACCATGACCAGGGACCGTCTGAGGTTCATCGACTTCTCCGTCGCTGTGGGTACGTCCGGGGCCTCCTTTCATGTGCATTTATTTCTTACATGCTGCTATTGTCAGTATTTTGCTCGTAGTTGACTTAGACTCGTTATTTGGCTTATTTGCCACACCTGAAGATTCCCTTCTCCAACTATGTGTATGCACACTAGCGCCCTGGCCACTCGTAACTGAGTTGAGATATGTACGAGTAACTTGTTGCATGTTGTTATTATTATTATTATTGATGGTAGTAGTAAAAATAGTGGTATTACAAACCTTTTAGAGCTTCAGTGGATAGACTACGTCATGCCGGAGGCATGTTATTTTTACCATAAACTATTGTGTGAAAAGTAGGGAACGCTTGTGTTTTTTCTAATTTTTTATTGTGTCTAAGTCTTATTTTACCCTTAGTTCATAGATTTTCTACAGCTGTGCTCTCGTTAATAGCTTGTCTGGTAAACTGCTGTTCTCTCTCTCTCGAGCAAGCGTTGCTAACACTAAAAGGTATCGCAACCAGTCCAAGATACCTTATATCAAAGGCTGCACAAAAATGTATGCGCACTAGAATAAATTAAATTGTTGAATGACAGAATATCAATGTAAGTACAGGTGTACATCTTGAGGCATACTTGTTCATCAGTATATTAGAAAAAATGTTATCTTTTTCATTAAACTATCTCTAGAAGTTCGTAAAATTGTTATCGAATGTAGGATTTCAATAACTGTCATGCCGTTAACAAATCCCTGAAATATTCTCCTGAAAATACGTCTCATACAGAAACATTTCAACGTCTGACATCTTATTTATATGAAGCGTCAGTGCAGCCCGGCAGTTCTTCCGTTAGTTGCCTTTAGTAGAAACATACCGACACTTTTTTCTGGCAGACCGGTCATCTGCGAGCTTGTTCATCAACCAAGACGCAGTTGTGTCCGCCGTTGGATGGGGCACCTACATCCTGTCCTTCCACTGGACGGCCTGGGTCGCCCTGCTGCTGCTGCTAATCTCGTGCTCTGTGGTCCTGGTGGTGATGGTCCGGTACGACCCTCAGGAAGACCAATACTTCGGAAGCACTTCGAACGTCATCTTCATCTTCTTCTCGTGCCTTGTACAACAAGGTAGAGCTGAACTTTTTCTCTTGATGGCCCTTTTGTTTGGCAAATGTATAGCTGGACTTCTTTGTAAATTTGTGTAGATTTGTAATTTTACAGCGCACGATTGTAAAGCAGAAGCGGCTTTTTGATAGTAACTGTAAGGCTTTATAAATACCTAGCTCAAAACAGAGTTAACGCGCTCGTACAGGAATAGATATAAGGGCTAGTAGGGATAATTTGAAAATTTCATTGAACTTTAGAGCAGTGCATACATGAATAAAAATTATAGCAAAAGGGACAAATGTTATTCAGCGCTCTCGTGACAGCACGTTGGAGGGAGGTAAAGAAAAAACAGGAGAGCGAGAACAAAAGCTGAAATTCAAATGCGTAAGCAGCCACATTAGATTCCTAAAAGCACTACAACTCACACTTCCGTGAATCTTTATGAGTCTTGAGCTGTTCGACTTCGGTAGTGAAAATTTACTTAAATGTCTTGTTATATCCGGAGCATCATCTTATTTTTTTCTGAAGCCCTTGTGAACGATTTTATAATTTTTTCAATATGCACGAGAGGGTGTTAGCCTTTTGAGGCCACTAAACTCAATATGATAATCTTGCCCTTGCACAATCTGGTCTGGTAGTGGGTTGCAGGCCATGGTTCAGAAGTACCAAAAAAATCTTGTTTCCCTTCATCCTGAAAATTTTGGTGACCATGCAATGAATGGGATTGAGTCGGTTTTGAATTCCTTATACCGTTCAACGAATTTGCTGGTGTCGGTGCTGGAGGGATTGTATGTGATGTGCAGCGAATTAGCTGGTGCAGGTACGTACTGATCTTACAACTTTTGCAGGCTTAACAAGGCTGCCAGTCACGGCCAGGGCCAAGACGGTGCTGTTCCTCTTCTGGCTGTCGAGCAGCGTGCTCTACACCTTCTACACGGCGCGTCTGACGTCTTCCTTCACCACCTCCACAGCCGTCGTACGTTCTGCTGTTGAGTCAGGGCCTTCCAAATTCTGAAAGTTTGTTGGGGGGAGACATTCAGAATCGAAACAGTACTTCTATCTTAAAGTACAAGTTTATTGTTTTTTTTTTCATTACTGACAGTTTACGTGTTGCGCTAGAAATTAACAGGTCAGATTTGGAGCAATGGATGGTGATTTCATCGGAAGAAATATTTTTGGGTTGGAGGTGTAAAATATAAACTATTTGCAAGTAGGGCAAGCGCTCGAGAGTTGTACGGTGCTGCTGGAAAAGGCTAGCAGGACCTCTGGCCCGATGGAAGCCGAGGTGCTAGACAAGGGGTGTTCTTGTTGCCTCTCTCATTTACAACTGCTCGTCTGCCTCCGCTGGGAAGGTCGTAGAAAAAATTATTGTCGGTTTTACTGAGGGATGAGTAAATAAAAAGTATTGTAGATTCTTAGGTAATAAAATAAAGATTAATAAAGGGACCTGTCATCATTGATGACATAAAGTGCTTGATACTCTAAGTACAGGAACCCAAATAAAAACATTCTAAGGAAAGTTATTCTTCCAATAACTAAATTTACTTCTTCCACCTACGTCTCCTTTGAACCCAGTATGGCTTCGATTTATCGCAAATTTTTATTGCAGTTGCCGTTTCATGACCTGAAGGCGGCAATGGCGTCACCTTCTTGGAAGATCGGGCTGCTGGCGGGCACTTCTCTGCTCGATATTTTGAGGGTAGGGCGTGTGACTTGAGGGTAGGGCGTGTGACTTGAGGGTCGGGTGTGTTGCTTGAGGGCAGGGCGTGTTACTCGAGAAGTTAATAGTAACAAGCATATATGTTCTAAATATTCATATCCGGTCCCGAATAAATGAATTTTTTTTAATCGTCCGCGTATTTTGCTATTTTTGTTTTTGATCTTCTGAACTGATCAAAGCTGTCATGCAGGAGTCATGTTGTGGTTGCGTCAGGGTGTTGTCGTGTCAGAGTGGCATCCTAGGAAAAAAGATTTTCTGTAAACAAAAGCTGTTCATAGTTTATGTCCATGTTGTAGAAAACCTATGTTCCACAGAACCGTCTAATGTAGTCGTCTGTGCCTTGTTTCGGAATTCACATTTTATTGTCTTTCTACCTTTCTTGTATTGAAAGTCAGAACGTTTGGAGTAATGGTTTAGGTAAATAGCGAGTTCTTGAGGTAAATGCTTGAGTTTGGTGTGTGCTCCAGGATTTCCTAACTATGGCTGCTCGTAAGCCATGGGGTGCGAGATCACATTTCTGGAGGTGCGAGAAGTATTCCTCTTGACGACAGGCATGTAATCCATCTATTAATTTCTCAGGGTCCAGTTAATCAAATTCAGTATAAAGTCAACTACTTTACATTTGAGTAGCTATAAATTTGTACGAGGCACGAAGGTACAGTAAAATTTCTGTAGCCGTGAACTTGAAATTTTTTTGAAAAAGCACTGTGGTAGACGCTGTGACGGAGACATAAAAGACACAATTCGCAGAGCTCCGAAGGCTCCCAGTACGCTGAGCTGTACGCCGCTACCCAGCGCACGCCCTCCATCTTCGTCAGGAGCGACGAGGAGGGCGTAGCCAGGCTCCTCTCAGAGGAGAAGTTTGCCTACTTCTGCGAGAGCTCGTCCGTCACCTACCTCATGAGGGGCAACTGCTCCATTATGAAGGTGACATTCAATGGAAGTATCGAGACGAACGTAGTCTTGGGAATACGGGGGTGAAGGCTGGGAACACTGGAAAACCTGGACACTCTGAAGTTAGAAATCTGCCTAGTATTGAGCCTGAGTTTTAATAAGTTTACGTCGGAATAACATTTTAAGTTCTAGGAATATGTCTTACGGCATTAGGGCTATAAATTTCTTAAGGTTATCAAATTCTGTTGTTACTTATGCTATCATTTTATTTATTCATAACATAAGCTGTACCATTTACTCGTCTCCGTCATGTCTTCCGTCTTCTCATAGAGAAGTGAACTATGACGTCTTATAATTTCACTCAAATCTCTCACATCTCTCACATCCAATACAAATGGAAGAAAAATGTGTTATTTCTGACAAAAAAAATCACAGCGATAATGAGAATCTGCTTGTTTATTGTTTCAAGGAGGAACGAATGAATTAAAATATGGTATATATCTTTGCATGTTGAACTCGCTCAAATTAACAACGTTCAAATCAGTGATATCAACACTAAATTATACTTAAGCTCCGCTTTATGTTCAGGTGGATTGCAAGAACAAACTTTTTCAATTCATATACATTTTTATTAGCATTTACTTATAAAATAAATGCTTGCAAAATAAAGTATTTCCCTGCATAAGGAGCCTGAATAGCGCCTTGATGCCGCTGAATTAAATCGAATGAGCCCACTCCCGCATTGGATTGCCGCCTCTGCCGTGCCTCCAGCTGTTATTGCTGCTCGTCACGAGCAGAGGTGATGCGAGTCTCGGTTTTCTCGCTACAGCTTCGAAGAAACACTTATGGGTACAAAGCGCAGTCTACCAAAGCCAGCTATTGTGACTGTAATCACGAATTTACTGGTGATATAAAACTGTTGTACATCACAAATTCACAATCAGTAACACGTATCACATGTACAGCCCAAGTGTGGTACACTTAGCTTGCTTTAGAGAAGCTGAGATACGTAACTAAATGACTGCCACCCTTTGTATCTCTACGTCTCTTGTAAGTCTAACCAGCTCATTTACCTACCGTACCTCCCCAGCGCGTTTGGTTGCCGTACCTCCCCAGTGCGTTTGGTAGCCGTACCTCCCCAGCGCGTTTGGTAGCCGTACCTCCCCAGCGCGTTTGGTAGCCGTACCTCCCCAGCGCGTTTGGTAGCCGTACCTCCCCAGCGCGTTTGGTAGCCGTACCTCCCCTGCGCGTTTGGTTGCCTAACTGACCTAATCCCCTGATGCCAGGTATCAGGAGATCATCTGTCCCGATACCAACACATCGGCTACAGCAAGCATCTGCCCTTCGCTGACATTCTCAACGCAGAGTAAGAGTCTTAAGAGCCTGCTGAGCTTGCGTGGTTCATTGGGCTTTTAGGTTACTGACTTTACTAGGCTTTATTGTTTATTATTAGACTTTATTTCAGGGATTTTTCTAAAGATTATTGTTGATAATGAGTAGACTTATTACCAGAACTATTATTGGTTCTCCGGGGGACATGTTGTTTTTCTTACAAGAGCGTATTACTAGCTTAATCATCAAGAAGCTGCATAAATGGAGATATGGATATTTCAGCTATCAACTACAGTTGTTGCCTTCCCGAAATTTACAAATATTTGTTCTATTACCTTCATTGAAATTCTTTCACTTGTTCGTGGCTCTTTTCGATTGTTTGATATCCGTTTTACTAATAGTCTATTGATTCAATTTGCCCATATTTTAGGTGAAGTTTTCTCTAAGTTTCGAAAGAAGTTCTCCATCATTTTATTCATGATTTATGTCATCCATTCTCATGCTCATCAGTCTTTCTGTATGCTTTTCAACTCTGTCAGACTGACCAAACTTCTGATGGGGGGCGTGATGGAGAACCTCAAGTTCCGGTGGTGGGGCCAGCTCACCTCGTGCTNGTGCCCGAGTGCCCCCCCCCTCCCCCGCCTGGTCCTTGTGTGCTTCTTGCCAGAGTTCGGGCCCCCAGTCTTCTGCTGATCTGCCTGTCTTCTTATTAATGCTAGTCTGCAACTCTAATTCTACTTCCATTTGATGATTTTTGCTTTGAGTTTTTTCAACGCTTCATTGTAATTGCTTTGAATTTCATCAGTTTTAGATCTTCCTACTTCTACTATTGATTTCACTTCATTTTTATTGAAGTCAAGTTTCCTATTTAATGGGGCGTTTTGGTAGACATTGTAAATAGCCGTAGAATATTGGTGGCCTTTATGTCTGCAGCTCTGAGTAACTTAAATAGTGGCCTTAATGTCCGTAGAGTTATTTCCCATTGAGCTATTATAATTATCAATGTTTATTCACTAAAGTTTTAATAAACGAAAAATGTGTGATTAGGTTTCGAGTGTCACATTTAACGAATTCACTTCCCCATTATCAAAACAAAAACCAATTACTCATCGCACGAATATCAATCTCTGAATAAATTACCAGGAAAATCAACCAGACCATTTACTACAAGTGCGTTTGTTAAATAAGAATCAGTTTAGCATATGGAAATAATGCTGTTTAGAGTGTTATAACGATTAATACGTGTTTCTTTCATTCCCAGTAACATCGTGACCGCGTACATGGTTCTTGCAGTTGGCACAACGATCTCCGCCTTCGTTTTCTTCGTGGAATTTTTCTCGGGCAAATGTAAGCAGAGAACCCCTCACAGTGCGCTCAGACAGAGCCAAGCTCAACCGCCTGGTGCATCGTCCAAGCAAACCTTGAGCGCTGGGAACGGCTGCGCGAGGCACCGCGAAGAAAACGGTTGTGCAAGTCAACGATCTTTTACGCGTAATTCCTTCCGGTCAAAAAACGCGTACAATATCTCTGTAATTCCAGTGCAAAACTTCGATGTCGCCAATGCATCTCTAAATGAGGCTGGTCTGAAATGCAAAGCACGTGCTGGTATTTTTGAAGGGAATGCAGACGACACACCAGACGGTGAGTTGGGGGTATTACGTGTCGACAATAATAGGAAAAGGAGTGCAAGTTACGGAAATTATATGAAGGCAAGCAACAGCTTCTGTGACAAAGAACACTTGACGGACCAAGTCAGCCGAACTGCATCTAAATGCACCAGAGAAAATATGATCGGGTCGAGTATGGGTTGTACGTCAGCCAGCGCGGCACGGGACACCGACTGTGATCGCGGCAGAGAAATGACGAACCTGCTAAGTACTGGGGATGTGGGTACTGTATAGGGTACTGGGGATGTGGGTACTGTATAGGGTACTGGGGATGTGGGCACTGTATAGGGTACTGGGGATGTGGGCACTGTATAGCGTACTGGAGAAGTGAGCACTATATAGGGAACTAGAGATGTAAGCATTATATAGAGAGTTGGAGATGTGGGTACTATATAGGGAACTGAAGATGTGGGCACTACGAGGTATTGGGAAGTAGGAATGTGGGTATTATAATGGAAACATGGCATATGGGTGTTACATAAGGAGGTGGGGATGTGGGCACTATGCAAGGCCTGTCTAAAAATGATCCGGCCTATGGCAAGGGAATATATACTGCTTACCCTAATCTCTTTCAAAGTAAGCTCCTTTCACCTGCTCACAGTTAACTCACAGATACTTTCACTGCTGCAAATATTTATACGAGGTTTTTTTTGAAATGGTGTGCATCTACTCCATTGGGTTTTGTATTATTTCTTCTCTACTCACGGAATGGGTATCTTTCAGTGGCGTTTTCATTATCGAAAACAAGCAGGAGTGATAAGGAGCCATGTTTGGAGAGTAGCGAAGTTGGCGAATGACTGAAATTCTATGTTTTGCCGAGAAATTCTGGTGTCAAGTGCAAGCAATGAACTCGAGCATTCGAAAATTTAACAGCTAGTCATTCAAAAGTTAGTTCGTTTACGGAGAACTACAGGGTATGGCACATAAATCCGCACAACTTTAAAGTGTTTGGCAACCCTGACACAGTGTAAATTGGCGGTCCTGACCACACTCAGTTACAGCCACGCATTAAACAAACCGGCAGATAAAATTTTGACTACGTGATGTGAAGATTACGAGATAGAGCAGGTCAATTGTTCGGCTTTACGTGAACTTCGGCGTGAGGATCACATCCTTACGTACGTTGCAAAGGCTCTTCGATATCCGAGACAAAGTCTACGACATCTGCAATCGGTTTGTCGAGTCTAGCTATGACCAGAGATCGGCACACAACAAGTAGGACACACAACAAGCAGGCACACAGTACGGCAATCTCTATGCTACCCTTTGCCTTCAATAAGTTTGATACACGTTTAATATAAAGAAGCAAAACGGGTGAACTGTTGAAACTGGTGAGGATGTTTTTCTTTGCGTTGCGAGCTAAATTGGGGATAGTTTTTCTTTTGCACCAGTTCGAGAAATATGTCCTTTAAAAGTTTACACGATTTGTCAGGAAATGCATATTTACCAAAGCTAAAGCTACTCACATACTAAGCTGGTATACATTGATTTGAGTAGAACAATGACTTTTTTTTGTATCATTCACGGCTTAGGTTATATTTTCTCTACACTGTGTGAAAAGCAGATCAGTGTTAATGTGAAAAAAAAAAATTAACTCAAAATTATGATACTGCTGCATACTTGGGAGAAATTAATACAAGAAAGAAAATCATGAAAATAAAACATAGAAATGCAAAAACGCATTAGTTAATGGCTTTGTGATGGAGGGGGAACATTTAGTGCCTAGTAAATTTTGATCACCTCTCTATTTGCACAAGTGGTTCGTCTAAAAGAAGTATCTCTTGCCTACATTTTTCAAAAATAATATGTTGAGACCTAGCGACTGAGGAAATTCAAATCTTGCACTGCTACTACTAAAGGCCTTGTTCTTGGTTGTTACATTTGTCAAACATGTGGAGATCAAAATAGCTCTCTGAATTCTGAATGAACATCTTGTATATCTTGCCGGAAATTCCTGGCATGGACGCATATTTTCATGTTAAGGCACACATACTGCAAGAGAAAAGAAATCAACACCATTACTTTAATGCGCCTGTCTGCCACCAGCTCTCTCCTCCACTTGGAGGGCACAGCCCACCGTGCACAGTCTGCACGCACGCGAACGTGGTCAAACCTAAAATAATTTATTATGTTCGCTTTAGAGGGACAAGAATTGAAAAGAATCCTGGAAATGTGTAATTTTTGCAGAGGGATATCGAGAATTTCTGGAAATCCTGCAAAAGTATTTTGTTTTTGTTCAGGAATATCGATGACTTCAAGGAATCTTGCAATTGTGTGTTGTGCCGGCACAGGAATGAAAGGAACTTCAAGGAATCCTGCAGGTTTTTGTAATGTCAGCATTTTTGCGATGCAATAAAAGACGCACAAGAAAACCTTTTATTGGTCCTTGACTTAGATAATTTTGGTGTTTATAAAGACAGTGTTTGATGTATCGTACTTGTGTGCTGGAAGTAATATATGAGGTTGTCGATCCCTTGAGTGTGTGGCCTTACTCGTATATATCATGGAACGCGATTAATTATACGTGTAAATAATGTAGTTCATTTGTGCGAGAGTGATTCAGTTATCTGTTATATTATATTAAGAATTTATTTAATTTCTAAGTTTTTGTATGACAGTATTTTTTTGTGATGTTTGGCTTTTTCGAACAAAGTTTTTCAATATTTGTTGTTACGACTGGCACAGGGCATTTTTGGGGTCTTGAGGACCCATTTTTACGACTGGCAGATGGCATTTTTGGGGGCCTCGAAAACTCATTTGAACAGTTCTAGTTGTGCAACAGAAAATATGACGTTAAAATAATTACATGTGTATTAAAACACCACTTTTTTCTTGAGTTTCCGCGGCCGCAGGACAAAGATGCCGTTCCATGGAATTACTTGGACGAGCTACAACCCACGCACGTTGGAATTAGAGTGATAGATAATGCATACCTGAAAATATTGAGCGAGGATTGATGATTGAATGGTTTTTAAGGCTTCAATAAAACAAACAATGTTGTCAACAATCCTGATGAAGTCGAGATCAGAGTAAAGTGTTACAATAAACGGTACGTGATGGAGACAGTGCAAGAAAGTAAACGGCTTTGAACGTCATTATTTCAAATTCATTGTAGTGTCGAGTCTAAAGCATTCTACAGAAATAAAAACAACACTTTTTACTTGAGAACACAATCAATTTACAAGAGACACTCATTTCGCGATAGATTTATGAGTAGCGTACCTTTAAGGGCCTCCGTAGACGTGAAATTGGCATCTTAATGGCCTGAACAACAATGAAATCGTTCGCAAGCTGCATGATAAATGCGTGAGAGTGACGTACGGACGAGCAGGCTTGCGACAAGCACTTCGTGTTGAGCCGTCGCTGCGTTGCAAGAATACAGACGTGCGTGTTGCACAGGTCAATTGAAGGTGAGTAGGGCAGAGCTGCAGCGCCAGGGTCTATGGAGCTCGTGTGGACCACACCCTGCGGCGAGGCTGGTGCCGCCTGACTGGAGTGTGTGTTGAGTGCCGCCTGACTGGAGTGTGCGTGTTGAGTGCCGCCTGACTGGAGTGTGTGTTGAGTGCCGCCTGACTGGAGTGTGTGTGTTGTGTGCCGCCTGACTGGTGTGTGTTTTATGCCACTTGACTGGTGTGTGTCTGTTGTGTATCACATCATAGGTATGTTTGACGTGTGCCACACGACGGGTGTGAGTATGTTGTGTACCACCCGGTGCCAAGCGTACAAGCGGTGCCACCATGCAGGCTGCCAAGTGTACGAGGGGTTCTCCCTAGCTGTCAGGTGTATGAGGGGTGCCACCAGGCTGCCAGGTGTATGAGGAGTGTCACCAGACTGCCAGGTGTATGAGGAGTGTCACCAGACTGCTAAATGTACGAGGGGTGCCGTTCTCTCTGGCCTTCAGCATGACAACCGTTGCTAATGTTGCCCTACAGAATCCCCACGACTTCGGACTCTCATATATATCACGTATGTCATGTATGTTGCATTGTCATGCTAGTCAGATGGGCATATATATCATGTTCGTTAGACTGTCATGCATAACATGTATGTTTGACAGTCACGTATATCATGTACGTCGGAATGTCATGTATATTATTCAAGTCGGATTCCCATGTAGCTCAAATATGTCCGATTGTCGTGTATGTCGGAGTTATGTTTCTCAGACTTCCATGCATATCGTGCAAGTCAAAGTATCATGTAAGTCGAACTGTCATGTACAGTCGTTTGTACTAGCCATGTCATACATGCAGTCGTTTGTACTTTTGGTATGACATGGCTGAGAAGTGCCGGCATGATGAACTCTCGCACGTGCGTTGTAACGTGCAGACCCACCCAATTGCACCCTGTCTTTTTTAATTATTTCGTCCAGAACGCTCTGTGTGGACCACACCCTCGTACTGTCGCTGCCGGCACCTTTTGTTTGGCTCGTACTTTGTCGATTGAAAGTTATGTGTGAGATGATGGAGTGCACGTTTTCAATGTCAAGAGTGTTAATAATTATGGGAAACATAATAGAGATATAGAAATATACAAGTAACATTTTTAGAAATGGATGATATTACTGGGGGAATACAATTTTTGTAAAGTTCTCTTTGACAGTTTTCCATTATTTTTTCGCATCTTAACCATACATTACTCTCAATCTTTCTCTACCTCGTCAATTTTTTTAAACCATAAGATCTACACGTCATTAATGAACCAGGAAATGAAGCAATTGACAGATTTGTATTTTTACAGAGTATTTTAAAACTTCACTTCCGCTATGAAATATGGCAGGAAACTGCCCGACTGTCAAGTTATTTCAAATTATTTTCTTTGTACAAAAACTATGGCTACTGTATGTTAAATTGTCAGTAAAAGCGAAGGTGAAAATTCGGGACTTAAGCTTTTTTTGGATATCGCAACCTATGGACAACCGGCTTGATGCTAAAACGATGGTCATCCACCATAAGAGTGGTGCAAAAGTTCCTGCACTATTTTGAACGTTTACTACACAACAACTAACAATTTTCTGCGCCATAGTTGACTGGTAAATAGTGTTGCTCAGTGCAAAGCATATAAAGATGGTTAAACTAAAAAATTAGTGGATAATATGTGGAATACGATTGTAGAGCTGCACAAAGAAAGTATAGGATACCGAAAGATTGCTCTAGATCTCAAATTGCTTGTAACCACAGTTGATGTCATAGTTCGAAGTGGAAAAGTTGTCAAACTATTGAAGGGGTTGTTCTCGTCCTCGCAAGTTAAACGCTACTGCTGAATGACCAATAGCCCAAAATGTCAATAATAAGCCTTTTAGACCCGTCGAGGACTATAAAGTTACCTGAAGAGCCCTGAAATTGAAGTGAAGACGCAATTTAAAAATCATTGCGCAGCAAGGCCTAAAGAGTAGGCCACCTTTAGCGGCTCTGTTATTATAACGCAAGCACACGTAGGATCGTATCAAGTTGACAAAAAGCATAAACATGATTCATGCCATTTCTGGGAAAAAAAATAAACGAAACAAAAATTGATTTTTTTAGCAGAAACATACGCACCCGTGCATGGCGGAAAGTCGAAACTGAGTGCGGGCCAGAGATTACTATACCCTCTGTTGAACATTACAGGGGAAATATGACGATTTGGGATGGTTTTTATCCAGCCCATTAAAATATACACACATTTTTTCTAAACATCATTTGAAATGCCGGAAATATGTCTGCGATTTAAAATTTCAA